>CADDXX010000879.1:0-53795 GCA_902810485.1 Alauda arvensis | reverse complement strand
AGATGTTGTAGAAGTTACACAGGTATTCCAGGAATCCCCTGAATAGGTTTTGAGTGAGTCCTGCAAATATAGAAGTAATGYTTTGCATCCCCTGTTCTTAGTATCTTCTTAAGATCATAGTTAATTCCTTAGTTACCATAATCTTTATTTATAAAAGATAAGCTGTTTAAAGCACTGATTCACACTAAGAAGTGATGTTTCCATCCTTTGTCATCTGGTGGTATTTAGGAAGGGTGAGAATTCTTACCAACATGTTATCAATTTGCCTGAGTTAGAGGAAATGCAATGTGATAAAAACCATCTGGTGATAAATGCAGGTATAAAAATATTTGCCATATATATGTTATCTCTCAATAAAATCTGACATTTTAGAATTTTTTTARGAAATAAAATTGATGTAATTATTTGATGAAAGGAGAAGACATAAGGTGTCCAAGAGGTAACCATGTAAATTKCTCAGTGCTGAACAGTGGACTACTTCAGGAAAAATGATGTTTAAGTTTTTGCAAGAAATTTTACTGTTACTTTTTAAAATATTTTTTTAAAAAAGGATTTTCAAAATAGGACTTCCTCAACTTGACWTATCTGCATGGCAGGGAAATTCATCCTCTGTTCAAGGCAAGAAAAGGAATACAGGAGCATGAAGAATGAAATTTTATTCTTGAAATGTTTGAAACAGGAAATATATAAATGCATTCTCTGTTTACTGTGAAAGCTTATTCTTTAGTGGCCTCTGGAAAAAAGTTGGGTATCATGAAAATTTTTACAATCTCTCCTAATGATAGAACATGTCTTCTTTCTATTGCCCAGACTGAAGAGGCAAATGTGAAAGGGAAGATACTCACTGGGACAGCTCTGGTTAAAGGGTTAAGATCTGRTTAAGGGATAARGTCATAGAGAGAGATGCCTGTACCTGAATTAWGKTGCAAACRAGACCATATGCTGAAGTGAATAGAATGGATTTTATTTAATCACAAATCTGAGATACAAAGACATAGAGAGAGAAATAGAAAAAAGAGAGTGAGAAAGAAATGGATTAAGTAGAACAGAAGTCACCACCACTGTGGATCTATCAGTGTCTTGTTGGTCCTCTTCTTTTGGTCCTCTTGGTGGTGGGGGTTCCACAAACCATAGAGTTCAGTGGGTTAATATATTTCAGGTATACAAGGGAAAGCCCAGACAGCTTCCCTGTGGGGAGGGATGTTTTACACCATCTTTTGCAATACTGGATCTTTGCAATGTTTGTGGTTCATGTGCAGTCCTCTGGTGGAAGGCATCAGAAATGAGTCTGGGGCGCTTTGGTATCTTTRATGGTTTATGGCACCTTCTRAGACATGACAACTGCTCCATCAYAAGKGATGARCACCTTCAGGACTGTCAGTGAATGTGAATGTCTTGTGTGAATTTGACATTCAATAATTCTTCTGGAAGTCTGTATGAATTAAAGTTGCAAGGTCAAGTCAYGAGGTCGAGTCACTTGGGCTTTCGTCTAAGTATGTGGGGGCTGGAAAATAGCAGTTTTCAGTGTGTTGCATTTTTGGCATCATTGGTATACACATTTCTGTTGCCTTACTGCCCTTAGTCCTTTACCCTTTACTTTYTTCTCTGCTCAGTCATGCATATTGAATAAGTTAGAATTTGTTGAGTACATTTAACATGGATTTAATTAGGTCAATCATTTCAGATACTCTTRTCAGCATTTTTGCCAAGCACATGATGCCTAAAATAGTTTCAGGACGTTCTAATATCTATTAATGAACCTATTTGGGTGTTGTTCTGTTTTGGTGTTTCTTAATTAAGATGTTTGTCAAGGCTGAATTTTGTTGTAGGAACTTATATAAAAGAAAGACACTTAAAATTTCAGTCACTTGCCTATTTTTATAATTTTTAAAAAGAATTATTTTAAATAAAGTTTTTTTATTTGGCTTGTCCAGGTCCTTCTAAGTATGAGATGTACTAGAAATATTCTTTTAAAATAGACATATTCTTTAAAAAATAGTTTAATTTTAAGATGAATGTCAAAGTAGGCCTGATGAAAAGCTTCTGCATTTGTCTCTTTAACACTGATTGTCTTTTTAAGTAGAACACACTGCAAATTTTCTGTCTTTAAAAGTAATGTGAATTCAAAATTAGGAATATTGTCACTCTTTACAGAACCAGAAGCTCTCTGAATAGATTTTTTAAACATATAGTTCGTTTATCAGCATGCAAGTAGAAATAAGATTATAATTGGTTTATTACATGAAAAGGCTATGATTCTGAAGACAAAATTATCTGGGCTTTTTTGAAAATTCTTTTTTCTTAAGGGGAATTTAACTCATTGCATGTATMGGGAGACGTAATCCTAGAWTCCAATGTGATTCAGATAGATGTGACATCATGTCCTTTTTTTTTGAAGAATTCTTACTTGCTGATTTCAAAGACCCTTTAAAAATGTATTAATCTTCATATTTGTGCATGACAATGCACAATATTTGCACCAGCCTCACTACTTTGATTCTTACTGAAACACAGAAAACTATCGTGTCTAGAGCTTTATCTTCAAAATTGTGCCTTCTTTGACCTGTGATTTAGATGAGATCTATTCCTTTATGAAGTTAGGCTCAGTAAATTAGTTCTGGCAAATTGCTCAGCTTACCTTGTCCCCAAAAAGCCATATCAAATACTTAAACAAATGTACTTCAATGTACATATAAAACAGRAGTGCAAAATTTACCAAAATTCAGAATATCAAAGGTTGTCTCTATTGTCCATAATAATAACTACCTTATGGCCACTTTTTAGTACTTTTTCATTTTTTTCTCTTATTTTATTATTATTATTTTATTTAGGAAAAAGAATTAATCCATAATCTTAATTTAAGGACAGGTAATTTTATAGATCATAACCTCTTGTTTATATAAATATTTTATATATATACAGATAAATATATCTATACATATTTATATACCTGCTTATATATTTATTAATTCTATGTTTACGTATATATACTTCTGTATAAAATTATATCTGCTTATATATTACTTATGTATAAGTTAAACATTGGGTTCAGACCAGATAATTGTTCTTGAGGAAGACTTTAGAAAGACTTGAGTAGAATAGTATTACAGATTTGAAAAGATGAGACTGAAACCCAGCTTTAATAAGAATGCAAATGAGAATTACTAAGGTTCAGTGAAGGTCATAGCAGCTTAATCATCAATTTATGTCAGCAACTTCTCACAAGTAACAAATGAGTTTTAATAAAAACTGTTGTCTTAGTGGATTAAACCACAAAATCATGATTGCTCTAGAATTTGACYAGCTGTCCTCTCACACATGCAGTTGTATGCATTTGACTCTTTTATCTACAAATTCAAGAATAATCTGTTTAGGGATTGTTTATATTTTTAAAATTAACATTTTAATGACTTTGTATGGCCTTCTAAAAGGATTTCTGAAAGCATGWTCTGGTTGTGCCTAAAGTAWAATTTTTTTCCTGGAAAAAAACTTYGGACATTCACAGATGCAACTGTAAATTATTTGTTTCAATTAAAAATAGAGAGGTTGCATGGAAATGCTTCTTTTATTTTGAATTAAAAAATCCTTTATTTCCTAGGGTGAAATCACTTGACTGAAATTTAATTTGGATCTCTTTCTACCTTGTAAATATATGCCTAAAATGATATATTTTTTAAGAACAGAAATATATCCTGAGAAGGAAAATAGAAAATAATCTTCTTTGTATCCCAAACATTTGTAAAACCCCAACAGAAGAACTCAAAAAAGCAAATTTTGCTTAAGCCCTTTTCATTTGCTTAAGTGCCTGTGTTGCCAGTTTGAATATATTAATTACTCAACTGATAAACAWAAATATGTACTGGATTTGCATGACAAGCTTTTGGTRKTAGGGGTWGCTGATAGGGTGSCYTTAACRAGAAGCTGCTGGAAGTTTCCCCTGTGTCCAATGGAGGTGCACCTGCTGCTTGACTGATGGCCAAGCCCATCAGGGACAGTGGTGACACCTCTGGGGTGACACAGTTAAGAAGGGGAAAACATTACTGCACAAGAGGAAGCTGCAGCTGGAGAGGGGAGTGAGAACACGGGAGAGAAACAGGCCTGCAGACGCCCAGGTCAGTGACACAGGAGGGGAAGGAGGTGCAGACATTCCCCTGCAGTTTGTGGTGTAGAGTGAGGCAGCCCAAGGAAGTGTGCTCCTGCAGCCCAGGGAAGTTCACAGTGGAACAGAGCAAGAGTGTGCAGAATCCTCCCTTTTTGGAGGAAGGAGTGACAGAGACATGGACTGACTGTAGCCCCCATTCTCTACCCTCCACTAGTGGCAGAAGGCAGAGAAATCATAAGCAAGGTTGAGCATAGGAAGAAGGGAGGCTGGAGAAGAATGTGTTTGAAKATTTAGTTTTTATTTTTCATTACTCTCCTCTGACCTGATTGRCAATAAGTTAACTTAATTTCCGAGTCGTGTTCCCTSTTTTGCATGTGATGGTAATCAGTGTGTGATCTTTCCCTGCCCTTAGCTTGACACATGAGTCTGTCATTCCACTTTTTCTCCCCTGTCCAGATGATGAGGAGGGTGATAGGCTTTGATGGACACTTGATGTCCAGCCATAGTCACCCTGCCACAATGTGTTAATATTTAGCCACAAAGAATGTGGCCATTTAAAGCTTCCTGATCTTAAAATAAGTCAATTATGTCATGGTTCCTGTAACTTATACTCTTTTGGGTATCTAAAGAACAAGATAAGAGGAAGGAGTCATTAACACAGCACAGTTCTCAGCAATGTGCTTGTAGGGTGGACTGTACTCATGAGATACTTTCTACACCAAATTGTTCAGACAAGTCCACAAAATAGTGTGTGAAGAACCAAATAAAGAAAACATTTAATTCTTCTTGAGAAATTTTCTAGCATCAGATAATCACACTCAAGTACCTCTTGCTGTACCAGAAATTGAGTGTCACCCTGAATTTYTRAGCCTTCTGATGTTTTCRTATTTCTAGTGGAGTCTTTCTCACATTTTCATGTGAACAGTGGGAATGTTATTGTAACTGTCTTTATGATTACATCCTTCCCCTGAGAGGAGAAAGGATGACAGACTTTTGTATTGAYCAGTGTAATTGGAGAGGTGGAGACTTCATTCTCCAATCTCTGGCCATRGTTAGAATTATACATAAATCAAGGTCAAAAAATAAATCTCTCTTCTTWCCYGCATGTGAACACTAGCGTGTCTTGCAGTCTTTTCGTGTATTACTGCGACCTCTGAGAACAAGTGAAATCTAGTAATTCTGGTATCTGTATAAGGTAAAGACCCCAAACACCTTTTCTTTCTAATATCAAGATCTGGAATCTAAATCTAGAATCTTAACTTCATAATGCATGAAAYCTCCCTATGAGTGGGGTTAAATAATAATAAAAATTTTATGTGAAGGGAAACTTCAAACTGTGAAATAGATGAAAAATCTAGAAATTAGAGAACACATTACTGCTGGGCATTTACAAAGAAGTTTAAATTAAGGATTTAAATATATTAATTCAATTGAATTCTGTCAATATGACTGATTTTAGTTCAGGGTTAAGTAAGAATAAAATAGGGCAAACCTTCATCGTGTGAAAAAAATGCACTTGTCACAATCAGGGAAAAAAACTGTAGTACTAGAGAARAGAAAGCAACACCTAATTTGTCAAATGAGTTGTATGGTATGGGAGTAGTTTTATGTGTGTGCATGCACAGTGGTGTACGTCAGAAAGAAGGTCTGATCTCTGTCCTGTGGTCCAAATTGTACATCAATTGCTCATGACTGAGCAAACCTTGCTTCAGTATTTGCTACTGGTTGGATCAGTAGGTTGGTAGGTGAGGATATTACAATTATCTCTCCACCTCATTACTACTACATGGAACTTTATTTCTTATAATGGGCTGCAGAATTTATTGCTGTCAAGTCTYTTCTTACTGTCCAAGTACTGCAGTCAGTGCTTCTTTAATCTTCATTTCTATGTACCTTAAACAGCAGCATGCTGTTGTTGTTATTGTTGCTTTTCYAGCTGAGGTTGTATTTTATATATATCTGTAACTACAGAAGTTTGTCTTCCTTTGCAAGTACRTGCACTGGTGCTTTGAAGTTCCATACCACTGTGCTCACTCAGCGTGACTCACCTCATCTTTCCCTGGTTCCAGCAGGGGTCTTGCTGAAGAATGTATGAAGGCAGACATGATAACATCAACCAAATGCAGCATTAACTTTSCAGTGCTCACATTCTAGACCAATGACTTAGAATACTCTAAATGCATATCTCAACTCCCAGTCTTTGCTTCATCCATGTTCTTAGAGCACTGTAGGTACAGCAGCACAGCTAAACATCTGGGCTTCACTTAAACTTTGAGGAGACATGTGGTTGTCTTCACATTGGAGGCAAACACAGAGTAAAACCACTTATGGTGCCACCTTCCCTCTAAGGTTTGTGAATCATCAATACCCACTGAGACTAGGTATTGATGATTCACAAAGCTCAAAAGTTTAGTGAGATTAATCTTGTTTGTACCAGTTTACTTTTATCAGAGTTGAGTAGTAAAAAAATCTTATGCTTTTCATCATATCTCTTTTGTACTTGAGCTCTCCTGAAATTTATGGAGCTTTTTTCAAGAAATTATCTGACTGTAAAATTGAATTTTTAAGACAATGTCTCTAATTGCATCTATCTCTCTGTTTATAATTTTTTTCACTTTATCTCTTTCTAATGTCATACTTTACATCATATGTGATTAAATTATGATTTACTTGCCCCATTTGATTCTCTCTTACTAACTTCACATTAGATCAGTAATGGCTGCAATGCCTTAAATTGCTTCTAGAACCATCATACTGTGTGTATAAAGGTAGTTCCTTCAGTCTGCCAGTTTAACAGGGGCTAGCTAGKGTTATGTATGTCAACTATGCASAAACTCATGGTGGAGTGCTGACATAACCATGAGCTTATCTTAAATTTTGTTAGCTTACATTTGAAATAATAGAAATATTTCACATTTAAGGCAATGCTGATAGGACTTGTGAGATGTACACCTTATATAATAATAATGCTTTTCTTTATATTATCCTWCCTGTCTTAGGACTTTACATTTTAACTTTTTCTTTAAAAGAAGTTTTGTATTGCATTGCATTATAGGATACTATCTGTGCTTTACTTCCAGTGTATTTTTATTTGGTGTATTTAAATACGACTACTGACTACTGGAATGGCAGTTAGTCTRTTTTAGCTGAGTAGAAATATACYTCTGGTGCCAYTAGTAATTGAATTAAGACTGYTTTAATCAAGTTACATTTCCTGTTKAAAATGCTTAACTGAGTGCAATTCTCTATACTAAAAAAATCTTGAGTACTAGAATTTTGTATCTGATTTCAGTAATATTTCTAAACTACCCCTTCACTGTATCACTAATTTTATTCTTATTTAGCTTGCTTAATTCTTATTTTAGTTATTAACCTATTCATTATTTCTAAAAATCTTATAGAAGTACTTGGAAAGCAAATCACCTTGCTAGTTGTTCTGATATCTTCTAATATATAGGAAAAGAAAATGATTGAATATGGGATCATTCCCTGATTTGATTTTAGCACCAGTCCCCCACCCCCCTTCCCATTATTTAGGGACATCAGAGAGCAGCAAGAATGGGCTGTTCCAGGAGGAAAAGCAAGTTGAGTGTTGAGTGTGAAGGAAGRTGGGCAGCAGTGGCCTCACCAGCAAGGGCCCAATCCTGCAATACCCAAAGCTGACGAACAAAGCAGGTTTGGTTGCATTAACCGAGTCTAAAGCACCAGGCAAAACTGAACTGATGAAGGATGTCCCAGGCCAAGCTGAGAAGTCAAGTCAGCAAGTGTGGATCAGGTCCAGTGACACAACCAAGCTCAGTCCCACTGCAGTGATCCTAGGCGGGTCTGGGCTGAAAAGGCAGATCAAGGTTTTGAAATGAAAGCCGGGAAGTCAAGTTTCTAGGTCAGGATCTGGACCAGCAGGATACGTCTGCAGGCACAGACATGGTTCTACTGTAGCTCAGTCAGCAGCCAAGGAAAAGAGCCTGAGCTCAAACTTCTCAGCAGAGGATGGGGAAGGCAACTGCTTCTCACAGCAGTCTGAGCTGAGGTTATGCAGCTGTGTCATACCAGCACTCCAGCGCAGGTGATCGAATTCAAGGAGGCAAAAGTATACCTAGGACCTGAGGAAATCACACATAATTACAAGTACATTTGTYGTATTTCGCTGTTTTATCTCTGAGCTGGTCGTATAGAAAATAGRTATTGATTTTATTTAGTGGATAGCTGGGAGAAGTAATAAATTTTGACATCTTAATTTCTTTCTTATGTTGTTTTTAACTGGTTAAGTGCTTGAAACTTAGCACTTAGAAAAGCAACCTATTATGCTCTCATAATATCAGTGTTTTTACAATTCATGCTTTGTAGCTTATATTTAAAATCAGTATGGTTTATTTCTTAATTTCTTTGTCATTCATTATGTTTTCCTTCTTTAAAAAGAATGATTCAACTTAAATCCCTAACCTGGTTTCTATGTTCATATCTATATTTGTTCTTGCTGAACAACCTGAATCTACTGCAATCAATAATTCTAGTGGATGTCAGAATATAAAACACATACATTAATTATAGTTTCAAGATTTGTAGACAGTTTGTATTTTTCTGAGTTAGAGAACTACCATTTGATGACGTATCCAGAAGGCAATTAAGTTCATTCTTWTAAAATCATAGAATATTTTAGGTTGAAAAAAATCTCTATGATCATCAAGTCAAACTATTAACACAGCACTGCCAAGTCCACCACTAAAATATATTCCTAAGTGCCACATCTACAGGTGCTCCCTTCCAGGGGTGGTGACTTAACCACCTGCATGCACAGTCTCCTCTGATGCTTGATAGCCCTTTCTCCTGGAGAAATTTTTCCTGATCCAATCTAAATATCCCCTGGTGCTTCTTGAAGCCAGTTCCTCTTGTCCTGCCACTTGCTCTCTGGGAGGACGTACCAAAAACCACCTGGCTACAACCTCCTTGTACAGCACAATGAGGTCTCCTCTGAGCCTCATTTTCTCCAGGCTAAACAATCCTGGCTCCCTCATGCACTTCTCACCAGGCATGGGCTCCAGAGCCTTCCCCAGCTCCATTTCCTTCTCTGGACTTGCTCCAGCACCTCAGTGCTTCTTGCAGTGAGTGGCCCAGAACTGAACACAGGATTTGAGGTGTGGCCTCACCAGTGCTGAGTACAGGGGGACAATGGCTGCCCAGGTCCTGCTGGTCACAATATTTGTGATCCAGGCCAGGATGCCACTGGCCTTCTTGGCCACTTGGGCACACACTGCCTCATGTTTAGTTTCTGTTGACCAYGACCCCAACTGCTTTTCTGCCAGGCAGCTTTCCAGCCATGSTTCCCCAAGGTTTTTCTTCAAGTCCATAGAAAAATATCATAAATATCTTCCCATACAGTGAAGATCCTATC
Organism: Alauda arvensis; assembly: GCA_902810485.1. Lineage (NCBI taxonomy): Eukaryota > Metazoa > Chordata > Aves > Passeriformes > Alaudidae > Alauda > Alauda arvensis. The sequence goes on along the minus strand of CADDXX010000879.1, from coordinate 44,301 downwards.
TGCTGACTTTTTGCAGGGGAGTGGTTGTACTTAGAAGACTCTTCTTTTGCTTAATAGCTAATGATTAAAATAGTCTGTTAGGTGAAAGCACATTGCATTCAATATGTTGAATTTCTAGCAAGTGGTTTAAGAACAAGGATACAGGGCCATGGAAAAGAGTACTGGTTATTCTAGAAGCTGAATCTATATCCAAAGGATGCAATGGTCGGGACAGAAGGTAGTAAATATCTCACTTTAGTCTAATGGTACAAGAAATGAATTTGCAGAAACTGTAGATTTGGTTCCAAATGCAGTTCCTTGAATATGACCCCATTTAGTTTAGAGTCAGTATTGCGTGCTCTCCTGGTTACTCTGTAGCCTAGTTTCAAATAATCACACATGGTGATTGCTATGGATATCTTGTAAGATAGGGATTCAGTATTTCAGAAGAGAGATGGAAACCCACCTCACAATTCCAGTATAAACAGTGTGAACACAAAGATGGTTTATATTATAACAAATAATATTATAACTTTATACTAAGTCTGATATTTTATTCTTCAGAGAGACACAAACAGTGTGAACCTAGGCCAAGATATAGATATAAGGGAATAGAGGGCAAATGGATATAAAGGAATCTATTTCACTAAAAATATGGGTGTGGGCAAACATCCTAATGAGGTTAGGTTACAGTATACCTTACTAAAATAATTTAATGACAATTTAGAAGTTGAAATCTTAGTATAGGGAGAATTCTTCTGAATTCTTCTGAGTCACTCTGTGTAAATGAATGAAATACAACCATAAAACCCTAAGCATTTCAAATGATTTATTGCTTATTCATTATGAGCCATAGAGGAAGGATATATATGACATGTTTGAAAAATAAAATTATTTGAATAAGTACCATTTGAGACATAGTACTCCCAAATAAACTTGTTGCAAAGAGCTTACTCATAATAAAATTTCCCTCTATTGTACTATGAAAGTCTAATGTTCCTCATTTAATTAATTTTGCCAAAAAAGAAGGATTCCCAAATGTCTTCAACAAACTTTATATCATRGCAATTTTTAAAGCACTTAACATTTATTATTAGCTTTGTTAAGCATATCTAACAATGTATGTTCAGTTTGCCACCTTTCTCTCTACCTGGGGGTTGTGTCTCTGAGGAAAGTGCAAAGTCTGGGTCAGTTTATTGATTTAAATTTACTCATAATCTTATTAATTTTTTTAAAAAATCTATTTTAATTTGTTCAGTTTATCCAAAGTGTAGAATCCATGCATAGAAATATGTCAAATACCAGATGATTTTTTCTAATAACAAAAACTGATGCTTTCTGAACAAAAACTCTTTAGGAATTAATTTTTACAATGCGTATTTACTTTAAGTGTATGACATCAAACATAAATTTGTTCTGATTTCTATAAATGCTGTTTAAATTATTTTTATAGCATTTTTTAAGCATTTATATAATGTTTGAAAGAAATGTTAATAATATACCCCATTAAATGCTGTAAGTATAATAATAAATTTTTGATAAATTCAGAAATATATTCTCTCTTTTAAGAACAACTTACAAATATGGGTAATGTTTTGAAAGTGAAATATAAATTTCACAAATCCTTTTTGAAGTACTGTAAACGRTTCAGTTGTGGAAATAGTCTGTTGAAGTGGAGGACATAAGGCTGAACTGAAACTGCTTAACAGACCTTTGACTAATCATAAACYCAATCTAATGTATTTCTCAAGTTTACTAAAAAATAAAATTTTTTGGAATCTAAGATGTAAATGTAATAATAAAATAAATATTGTATCTTACATATCAGTGAAGTAATAAATATCTGTTTTAGTGTCACAATCTCAATTCAGCAATTGCTGAAAATTTGGAAAGTAGATAACCTGGCAGTCTAAATGAAAAAATAACATGTTTTAAAACCCCTTGCACAGAAGGGAATTCTACATACAAATCAAAACCAGCAAAAAGTTAAATGTGCAAATAGATACCAGCAATACTATTTATTTCAATAATACAAAATTGAGAAATTTCAGAAAATTGTATATCTGTGCCCTAGAGAACTGATTTACTCCCTTTGTGCACCACTTTGGAACTTGCCTTGTGTTCAGAATAAGACGAGTCAGCTAAACATAATTTATGATGCATACCATAAGCCAAGATCTGATCTTGGACTACAACTACTCTAAGATCTCTACTTTTTTAATTAATCAAAGATGAGTGAAAGTGGCAGCAAAAAAATTGGCTTAGATTTTAAATGTAAGTAGTTATTTTTAGTATGGTACTTTCTTCAAAAGGCCACAGAAAGTGTAGCATTCTAGTATGAAATCACARTTGGCTTCCATGCTGCTGTATCGTTGTGACAATCAGGCTTTCCCTACAGGGACATCAGAGGCCTATTGAAAATATATTGTGAGAAGAAAAGTATGGCATTATGTAAATGACTTGCAACATGGATCATTAATACACTGACTATATTTCCAATAAAAGCAAAAATCCACTTTGGATGAATGGCTACCCTAATCCTATACTAACAAGCAGGAGTACTTAAAATGTAGTCTCCTGAATAGACTAAAAAAGGCTACAATCTTTGGTAYGTAAAGGTACTCTTTACATTAAAARGATATTATGCAAGCGGTGCTGAATTCGGCAGGGGTAGAGTTAATTTTCTTCATTGTAGCTAGTATGGAGCTATGAAAACTGTGTTAATAATAAAAAGATGTTTTCAGTATTGCTGAGCAGTGCTTACACAGAGCCAAGTCTTTTTCTGCTTTTCATACCATAAAACCAAGGAGGAGGCTGGGAGTGCATGAATATTTGGGAGGGGACACAGCTGTGACCTCAGCTGACCCAAGGGATATTCTAGACCCTATGTCATCATAAAAGCTGGGGGAAGCTGGGTGAAGARGAAGAAAGCAGGAGACACTTGAAGTGATGATGTTTGTCTTTCCCAGTAGCCATTATAGGTAATGAAGCCCTGATTTCTGGGGATGGCTGWACACCTGCCYACCCATAGGAATGGTGAATGATTGCCTTGTTTGGCTTGGCCTGAGTGCAGTTTTTGCTTTACCTATTTAAGTATCTTTATCTCACCCCATGAATTTTCTCACTTTTACCTTTCCAATTCCCTCCCTTATCTCTCTGGTGGGGGAGTAAGCAAGTGGCTGCGTGGGGTTTGGTTGCCAGATGGGCATAAACTACAATGTAAGTGTAAAATGTTTAGGAAAATATGGGGGTTTATTTCATTTGCTTATTTATGGCTAAGAAACTGGAAGATTTTAAGCAAGACTTCAAGAACCAAGGAATGGCCATGTGCGTTCAGCTCAAGGGTCCATTTCCTCRCCTGTCTCCAACAACACTCATTTGTTGGTATTTAAGGGGACTGAAAARAGGACAAGCATATATGATATGTCAGAACAACTCTTCCAGCTTTTCCCATCTTAGGCGTTTTTCTGACTGTGATGTGATTTCTTACATTATTAACTCTTTTCCATACTTGTCTTCTCTTGAATCCACAACATCACAAGGTGTTCCACATGCCTATTTGTTTTGAGAATCATGTACTTTTGTCACCCTAGGACACCTAGCACATGACTGCTACTAGCTTTATTTGAACTCCTGAGTTCTTGTAGCTTCATTTGATACTCCTTAAATAACTTTTCATGATATTTTCTTTTATTTTTTTTATTTCTTTCCAGATTATAAATTGATGGGAAAGTAGAATTAATGGAATAACCAGAAGCTGCTTTTACAACATGCTGATATTTGCCTAGTTGCTATTTACATGATGAATGTTCCTGTGTTTCATTGTTGCTATGGACATACCAACTATGCCTTGCAAATATACCAGCTACCAGTGTTTGAGCCTTTAGGCTAATGGCAAGAAATGTGTATCGGAAATTTTCAATTCAAGTACTATTTGTACTGTTGTTACCTGTGCTAGAGATATTCTGGTACTGACCTAGGAGCTGGGGAKACTTCCCATATCATCCTATTTGTATGACTTTCCTCAGAAGACYTTATATGCTGAGCCCTGTTGTGCAGGGCTCAGTAAGATTTTTCTTTAGCACTGTTTGAGGGAACCTGCCACTTCCCATTTTAAGATGTGAAAGCCTTAACTGYCTTCCTGTAATTCAGCCAGATGGTTGAGGGATGTATACTGGGAGAAATTTGAGTTTCCTGCAATTTCTTACCTGGAAATGTGAATTAGGATTGTCCTCCTAAAGTTTAGTTGGTTTTTGTTTCRTTGGTTGGTTGGTTTCTTTTCATTGAAATGCTCTTCTAAGTCATATGAATGTGTAAAGGGCATGTAAAGGCAGGGAAATTACSTTCCATTATTGCTCATGTTGTCATCTTTTGTTAATTCACTGCTGTACAAAACTCTACACCTTAATGCTGTGCTTTTGTAGTGGAGATTTTAGGTAGTGGCTGATGGACATCAACACAGTATCACTGCTATTAAAGCAGCATGGAAAATTYTGAGTTTTTCAAAATGATTGAAACRTGAACAAAGCATTGTTTATTAACTTTTTAGAAGCCCATACATGTGAGCACGTACATTTTCTGAGTAAATGCTGTTTTCTATTAGAGTGATTTCCTTTGGGTTTTGTATTTCCAAACAGAATTGTAACATTTTCTTGTGCAGAATTCTGCTTTGGCACACTGCTAACAGCAGTAGGTGTTTGCTAGTATCTCTTACTCTGCCCCTGCCAACAGCCAGGAATGGAATGTTTGTATCTGCTTTGAGCCACACACGAAATTGGAAACAGTTGTCGTGCCTTCACAACTGACTGATGACAACTACCCTTCAGAGTATTGAGGGGTTTTCATGCCTAATTATTTTTACTGCAGCACTGGGAACTTAAGAAAACCCTGTGAGCAAATCTTGGACAACTTGAAGTCAGAAATAATAGAGTAGTGAGAAGGATTGAAAAAAACCCAGGAATTTGTTTAGTGTCAAAAAACAATTTTTCAGAAGTACATTCACTCTTTCACCTGGAATATTATAAATGTTTGAGGACTCTAGATGCTGATTTTTATTTTTTATTTTCATTTCCTTTGTAATTTCTATAAATGCAGCAGTCAATTCTACACTTTCCCATGACATTTTCAAATGACCTTTTCTGGTACCTCCTCCTCYTTTCCTGGAAATAAAAAGGTTTTCTATGCCTTATATTTGGCTTCTTGGTACTATGCCTAGGAATTTTCTACCAGAAAAAAAAAGCATAATCTTTAGTATTGACACTTTTTTCTCTCATAAATTATTTTTGTTTAATCAAATCAGTAAGAAGAGCAAAGAATTTTTCTTTACATATTTACTTGTCTTTAAAAATTTGYATTAGTTCATCTATCTATAATATATATTAGAAACTATAGATAGTACAATTAAACCAGATTTTGTATCAAAGCTTTTAATCATAAACTATGCTGTTTGCAATCAAACTATGATATTTAAAGCAAATTATTGTTTTCTTTATTTCAACATTAAAATATTAAATTAGCAAGTAAATTATCTGATTAATATGTTTGTATTCATTGGTACTTAATTTGGCTTGGTTTTAAAGAAACTTGAAATTTTTGTAAAYATTCTCCTTATATATTCCTATATAATATAAATATATATAAAATTCAGAATTACTTTTAAAAACGTGGTCACAATTAACCCATGTGTTGGTTTCTGTCATTGCTCTTTTAAGTCTAAATAAAACCATTCTACAGTGTAAGTAATTTTAAAGTTGTAATCCATAAACAGGCACACTTGCTGCTTCTTGGAAATGAGATCACACCCAAGTGAGAAGCTGATTTGATGAGATAATGCATTTTAAAGGGGAAAATGTCTGAGTTTGAATAAAGCTGCTTTAGAAATAGTAGTCTAATGTATTGCTGTGCTTTATTGCCTGTATTTTTTCACAGAAGGGAAAGGTACTTGTGGCTGTAGCCATATATCTCAGAAATATCTGATAAATTGGAAGAAAATTGGTCTCTGGAAAATAAAGGTCATATATGTAGTGCCACAAATATTCTAAWATATTTTACATGTATATCTTTACAAGTATTAAATTGGAAAAGTTTGACTTAAATTCTCATGATTGTAAAGAGTTCTCCTGACTTCCTGAGAATTTGGAATAATGTGAACAAATATTCTATGTGTTGACATAACTAATTGTTCTAAGTTTTGGGCTGGCTTTGTTGTTGGTAGTTCACAACAGAATATACAGATTCTGACACAGATAATTTGGGAGGTTTCCTCCCAGATTTTGTCCTAAACTGGGACAACTTAAGAACTTAAGTAGGAAATGCAATTTAAGATCRTTGAGAAAATCATACAGTTTTTTCTAAAAATGTTGAAGAAAAATAGTATTTCATCAGAAACACTGTGTGGGATTTATTACACAAGTCTAATTAAGATTCTTTCTTTATACATTTGCTTTTGRGAACTTCCTAATTTCTTTTGTCCAAGAAACTAAAATTCTGCTCACAGAACTTTATTTTGTTTAGTTTTTTTTATGTGTTTGATTTAATTTTTCAGTGGAATTTCTYCTGTAAAGTATATTAAACCTCTTCTGTATTTTTTCCTAATGTGAGGGATTGCCAACAGCACTGACTAATGGTGCTGAGTAAGGCACAAATGGTGGCTTTACAAAGAAGAGAGGTACCAAAGGTAGCATCTTGCCATCAGCAAGTGGCAGTCCCAGAGCAGGGCAATAGTTGGGGTCAGCTCAGGAGAAGGTGCTAAGTCTGCTCAGATGAGCTCCTTGGCCCTTGGCAGATGACTGGAATCCCTGAGAAGATGGAAAAAAAAAAATCTTGCCAGGTTGTAGAAAATCTGCTCATACCAAATAAACACCAGGGAAAGCTTTACGTGGACTCTGATTCCTACATGATATCATGTAGGAATTTGGCTGTGATAAAGGCATATAGGCTGTTTCCTTCAGAAAAAATTCTCACCTAGAAATTGGCCCTAAGTTATTGCCAATGGATTCCCTCTCTGAAACTCATTGTRTCATAAAAATTGTAAGAAAACATTAAATACTGTCACAGAGTACATTCATAAACCATCCTTAAAAGTGGACATTTGAAATACCAAGGCAAAAATAATACATTTACAAGCYATGTGAAGCCATCAGACCCAAGAAGATAATAACTCGGTATAGGCTTTRCTTGCTATCCTCTACTCCCAGCAAGAATGAGCATTAAAAGTAGCAAAGTTACATGGATATCTGGTGAATTTTGAACTTTGACATTCTGAAAATAAGAGAGAGAAATGTGGAAGTTCTGAATGAAACTTCTACGTATTTTTCTAGTGAGGAGAGCTCTGTGGACAGGTTAGCAGTAGGAACCTGAGGGAAAAGATGAGACTGARGGGAGAGGAGATCTAGGAAACCTCTCATTTCCCTGACAACTGAGGAACATAAAACTGCAAATTTAGATGTTTGGGGTTCGGAGAAGTCTTGGTATGATGTGCTTTTCTGCTTGTCTATTCTGCCTAATATATATTGTATTTCAGTAATTCATACACTGAGCTGAGTTTTGCATCAGGTGCCTTGAGGTAGGGTGCATTGATCAGTATAGGAACCAAAGGAAGATAAGAAGAGTATTTGATTTATTCCACTAAAACCTTTATTTTCTTACAGAGTTCTTCTGCAATTGCACACATAAGTTTGGCAGGCCTTCATTCTGATCTCTTTGTGCAGCACAGAATATTGGTAGCAACATTTCATTAAGAGGCAACCATGCTAAAAATTAATGAAAACATACTCTTTTTTACAGCTGTATTGTAGATTTTACTCTCCTCTGGTGGGTAAAACGTTTATACTATCATGATCTAAATATTTATAGTTGTCTGCAACCCCTATACATAAGCTATTTATTGCCTTTGTACTAGTTTCATGTCAGGGTAGAAATATGTAGATTTGTTTATAGTTTGTTTCTTCTTCTTCTTCTTCTTCTTCTTCTTCTTCTTCTTCTTCTTCTTCTTCTTCTTCTGCTTCTGCTTCTTCTGCTTCTGCTTCTGCTTCTTCTGCTTCTGCTTCTGCTTCTTCTGCTTCTGCTTCTTCTGCTTCTTCTTCTGCTTCTTCTTCTGCTTCTTCTTCTTCTTGTGATGATATGTAGAGCTATTCGTATCTCTTGCAAGAAATTGATACTCCCAGTAATAAAGGAATATCTGACCAGGAACGAGGGTTTGTTACTTACACTGAAAAGCTGAGGACACCTGACAGGCAAGCTTCTTTGGGCTTTTTACCTTATGCATTTCTGTGACTGAATATGTGCAAGAATTGGCCTCTTCCCCAGGAAAAGACTTTCTGTGACATGGTAGTGATTTTTCCGTGTAAAATAATTAGTTAAAATGACACAAATAGTGTAAACAAACAAACAAAGACACCAAACAATATTACTAGATAAATTACTAGTATTTTTGGGGKTTTTTTTAGTACCTTAGATAATTCAGTTTATGCTTTCTGCAAAGATACATCAGCAGTAGAGAATATGATTCTCAGTTACAACTTAATAGTATGATGAAAGGAAACAGGATCCTCAAAATGCATTTGGCTTCACTAAAAATAAAGAGATAAATCAGAGCATCTGTGGAATTGTAGGAATTTGGAATTTGCTCGGCCAGCTTGTCACCCTTAAACCTCCTTTTCTGTAGGATAATGAAAAATTAAACCACAATATTATAGTTGAAATGGTAGTGCCTGGAACTTTMTATAATATACACATATGAATTTTTCAGCTTCTGTACATCAGCCTGATGCTATGATCATTTTGTTTTAGGATGGGGAAAATTTCCAGGTGCTTAGATACTCAGATACTGTTTTAGAAATAAAAAGCATGGATCTTTTGATAGCAGATTATTTGCTTTTCATATAGTAACATTGAGTGATGGAATTTAAGTTGTTGATTATCAGGTATTTATTGCAGTCTCTGGTGGGAGATGTTCAGTCTGGATTTCCTTAAACAGTTCAAGTTCAGCAGAATGCTTAACAAGCTAAAAGAACTCATAGAATACTCTCTGTAAGCATAGACATGTGCTAACTTTCAGGCATTTGTCTTGAAACAAGAAGTGGGCCAGTGATGAAAGCCTATCTCCACAGTGAATATTACATAATTTCCATAAGTTCCATAATTTTTTTTGCCAAAATAARGACATTATTATAAAGTTTTTCTTTGCCTCACATCTTAAGTTAATTTGAAAAKTTCTTCAAATAAACCTCAACAGAATTTKARGTCCTGTAGTTCAAAGCTGAATTTCTCCYGCTTTCCGTGTTTGCATCTCAGTGTTCCTTTTCATGTCCCCAGTTTCCAATTTACAGTTTTGACTTAMAATTAAAATTACCACCACAAGGTGGAGTTCTGAACTTTCCAGCAGGARCTATCTCTTCATTACATCAGAGGGAGCAAACGTAATTTCTTCTTAACTGTTACACTGCAGCCACAGTGTCTGCCATGGTGGTTGGAGCAGCTGCAGAGCCTGTTGCTGTCTCACTGTCAGATTTAGAGACCTTCTTTTCCTCCTGCAGGCACTGAGCACTGTTGAGTATGGTTCAATAAACCTGGGCCAGGCCCCAAGACATTGCAATGATTTGGGTCCTCTTTGGAGTGCCAGGAGCCAGCACATTTTTAAAATATATTTTWCTAGTTTTTCTGGCTTCTGGACTTACTCAGGGGTAAGGTGAAAACATGTTGAGGTGCCCACTGCCCATGGTACTTGTCCATACAATCCCACACACCCCACAGCTCTGAAATAGCCAGCTTTTGGGCAGACCTCTGGATAATAATCTCAACTATTTCTCTGACCTGAAAGATTAACTGAACCATACAGAAAAACATTCTTCTAGCAAAAAAACCTGTTTGGATTCAATGATAGTCAAAGGATACTCAAAATCTTTAAAATTCTGAACTATTGTTATCAGCCTGGAGGAAAAAAAAAAAAAAAAAAAAAAAAAGAGGGGAGAAAAAAATTAGGAAGGTGTCTTCCCCATAGGTTGTTCCTCTGGGGAGAAAACAACAGAGGTGTGACAATTAATCATTCCAGGAGATGACTCCCAAAGCACAGAGTGCCTGAAATACCGAATGCAGACACCAGATTGGTGTTCCAACAGCAACACTGTCACATCATTAGCCCACCCTATGAAATACACCACAGAGGACACGTACTGCAAGGAATATATTAGTGGTATAATAGAGACAAAAAGCCACAAATGTGAGAGCAAGTAAGTCCACATTGTAACTAGCAACTGTTAAACCAATGCACTGAATGTTTACAATAATTTCCTTTTAACACCTTCTGGTCAGATCTCTCCTTATCTCAACCCTTTGAACCCCACACTGGGTGCCAAAAAGGACTGCTGTTTTAAGCCCWGCTGGAGATAAAACACCACACAGCCACTCTCTCAAACMCCCTCCCTGAATGGGGAGGAGAATTGGAGTAAAACTTGTATGTTGAGGTAAGAACAGTCTAATAATTACAATACAATAATAATGGTAAATAATAATATGAATTATAATAAAAAGAAAAAATAAAACCAATGGATTCCCAAACCAACAACCAAAGGATGCACAATGATGCAATTGTTCACCACCTGCTGACAGATTCTGGACCTTCCTTCCTGAGCCCAGGTTGGACTCCCCTTCTGGGTAACTCCTCCAGTTTATATAAATGGGCATGATCATCTATGGTGTGAAATATCCCTTGTCTGTTTGGGTCACCTGTCCCAGTTGTGCTCCCACCCAGTTTCTTTTGTGCTCTGCTCACTGGCAGAGCATGAGACAACATTAAAAAAAAAAAGAGAAAAAAGGGTCTTTGTCTTAGGATAAACGCAACTTCTCAGAAAATCAAAACTTCTGTGTTTTATGAACAACATTCTCATTCTGAATCCCAAATGCAGCACTGTAACAGGTACTGAGAAGAAAAAAACTCTACCCTAGCTGAAGCCAGGACATCCAGTTGTATCTGAAGTTTGCAAGAGTGTTTATAGGAATAAACATATAGTAGAAGACAATAATTTTGAGGCTATTTAAAAAGTCTCTCTAGAGTTTACTGCATTTTGTGCTGGTTTTAAACCTGGACTTTTTATCTCATCTTGTCATGTATATGCATAAGTTTTAGCCTCAGAATTTTTTTTCCATTTTTTMTGTTGACTAAAAAACACAGTTCTACATCACACCAAAGAAATTATTTCATATGATCTTTTTAGGGCTTACAGAGAAGGAATTTTGTATCACATTGACATTCAAATGTCTTGGAAGGAAAATCTACACATATTACCCATATTATATRCATATTATATACATATAARCAATGTATTTTTACAAAGWGGGATTTAGTAAAATTASTTGGCTATYTAAAGGAATTCTWTTATGCATGCTTAGTTGTTGAGAAGAAATTATTTCTTGCTTTGCAATTCTGACAGGATTTTTAAACACATACAGATTTACCAAATACATGGTTTGGAAGGATTATCTTTGTCTTTTATATAAATAGTCGTTTATAAAATTACCAGTGTTTCTAGTTTCTTCTAAATGASTACTTTTACATGTGTGTAACTCAGAACTCAATTTTAATAGTTTAATTTATTTATTTTAAACATGTATCCCTAGAGTCTGAATAGGATGGTAGCAGTCTTCTTTCATGAGACAATTAACTGATGGAGCTGATTAGTGGTTCAGCTTTGAGTGGTTCAGCAGCTGCTGTGGTGGGTTGTGGTGCTGAAGGGACAACTCATGGCAGCGTGAGGCAGCAGGAGGGCAGGGCAATGGGCATAGAAAGCATTAGGATATAATAATTATATTGAAATGATCAGAGAAGAGTTTTTAAAAGTTCTTTTATAATAAGTATCATTGGTTATAAACAATTATTTGTAGTGTTCTTCTTTAAGGAACATGCTACATTCTCTAGGATCATAGAAACACTTAGGAGGGCTGTGATAAAGTCCTTGCTCAAAATGAACCTGCTATGTAGCTTAGGAGAAAGCAAACCAAGATATTGGGTATTGGGGCTTTTTTTATTTATTTCTCTTTGTTATTCCTTTATTTTATTAAAAATAAATATARCATGATGTGATACTCTCTCTTAGCTTCCCTGCAAATACTTTTTTTCATAATGTCTGGAATGTGATTTTACTCTGTCACTYACTATTGAGGAAAAGTTCAAACTATTAATCTTTAATTAAACAAAATAAAATCAGCAGAATTTTAAAGATGTGATTAACACTTTGCTCTTATTTTCCTTAACCTCTGTACTCAGTCATTAGGAATTTAATCTCTGATGATTTGAGCAAATTTTGAMAATCCTATTAATATTTTCATTTTTTAGATGCTATATGCATGTTCTRCATGGCTTTTAAAGTGTCCCTTTAAACATTGTTTTATCAATAAATATTGTAAGCTGCCTTAGCTCTAACTTTTGTCAGAGTTTTGCAAATTTCTGTTTCTTAGACAGCCAGGTAGGTGTMATTTTTGTCCTTATCAAATAACATAAATTCTGTATAAAGTTTTGGAGCAAGAAAACGTTATCCATGTAGCTTATTGGCAGGACTCATGTGGAGTTGACTGCAGCAAAATTTCTGTGGATGTGGAAGCCCATGGAAGACATCTTTGCCATGGAGGCCTGTAGATCCATGTGGTAGTTAGCATTGCATGCTACTGCTCAGCTGAACAACAGCTTCTGTCACCTCATCTCTCAGGAACAGCCTCATCTGATTTCTTCCATTTGAGTTGAGTTTTGCCTAAATTATTATTGTGATAAGTCAAGAGAAAATGGCCATAAATTGAAATATAATTTTAACATTTTTCAAAATTATTTGTAATGGTGTTTGAACACTAAAAGAGGATGTTGACCAGGGTTTGGTSATCTGCATCCTCACAGAGAGTTATGAGTATCARTTTGTATCCCCAGTTGAYCCTGCTCTGAGCAGGGAGATTTGACTAGATGATCTCAAGACATTTCCTCTAACTTCAACTACTCTGCATCTCTAAGGCTGCAAAATTAAAGGAAATTATCTCTKTACCAAGTGAAATGAAGCTGCATAAAGCAGACTCCTGTCTTATTTGAGGTTCTAGGTGATAGGTAACAGTAATTCCTCAAACTCTTCTCACTCATTGGGCCCTTGTTTTCTGTGTGAAAGCCAGAAAGGCAATGAATGCACTTTCCCACAGTCAAGCACAGACACAAAATAAACAAAGCAAAATCAAAAGTAACAAAAATTACCCCACAGGTAAATTTTTAATGTCTTTTAGTATTGTMATATTATATCAGAGATTATTAACACAAAGAATAAAAGTATCCCCTTTCACAAGAGTGAATGTGCTTCACTTGCCATTCTCTAAGATCTCCCCCCTATACRTTGCTGACAATCTGTTAGCTCCTGGTAAAACTAGCACAATGCTGATCATGACCACATGTCAAGGGAAATTTTATGGGTTTGTTTTTTTTTATTGAGTCATCATGACTCCCTTCACTGATTATGTTGATGGTGGTAGTCCATTTTAGGTGAAGCCATCCATTTTAAATGAATACACAATTCTGAGACTCTTCTCGTTGATATGATCATCCTGTGAGGAACAACGAGTGCTATTGTCTAAACTATCACAACTATCTTGGGCTCCTACAGCTTGCCTAGCTCCATATGTTCATATTTAACTGCTTAACTTTCAGTTTCCAGTATGGGATTCCTGTGGCTTTCTTCATTAGTGTTTGGCCAGGCACTCCACACACTTCACAGCAGAGGGCCCTTGCTAACATCTTGTAAGTGGGCTCTCTGGTACCCACTGTAACTTCAGCAGTCTTTCCAGATTGTCAGAAAAGCATCCTGCAGGTTCCTGCACATTCTAGGCAAAGGCTGATTTTCTCTTCATGTAAAGATTTTTCTTCATGTATGAACTTCTGGACTTKCCAGACATGTGAGCTTTTAGTCAATCCTTTATACTGTCATTTCTAAACTGCACATAAATATAGCTATTCTAATAACCTCTACGCCAGTTTTTATGGATTTTTTTTTTGTGTAAGGGACTGTACTCCTTTGTGGGAGATATGCAGGCTGCTATTTCAAAAACTCAAACTACATTTATTGATATTGTTATGGCTTTTGTATAATTTCAGATAGAAAAGTTTGTCCTAGTCAGTTTTATGTATGTGGGAACAAAGTAGGGCAAAGAACCTGTTCTAACCAGATAACATGGCCTGATTTCAGTATTAGGAAACAGTCCCAGAGGGGATTATGTCTCCAAGAGGGTGCTCTAAGTGTGAAGTCTTCCTTTAGTCCTTTGTTAGAAACAGTTCCTACACTCCTGTTTGACTGTGTTTCACCTGGAACTAGGAACTATTAAATCCTATTATCCTTTCATTTGAATGCACTTCCATTTATCTCTACCTGATCCCTGTATCAACAGTCTCAAAAGAAATTAAAGGAGACAAATTTATGGTACTGGACAGTTTTTTGTCTTTCATGTGATACTGGTTTTTTATGAAACAGAATGATCCATGCACAACAGGTTAAATCAGAGGAGGGTTTTTGCATGTGYAAACATGAACAGGTATCTGTGATGTCAATGAACAGGAAAAAAAATCTTGCCCTGTACTTGGGAGAACSAGAGAAAGTGAAAAATTATTCCTGCAACTGAACTGAGCACCTTGGCTCTTTAATGTCAAGAGTCTCTTTTTCTCTAACCTGATAATTTTGCTAATGTACAGTCTATCTTCCTATTACTCTGGTAATAAAAATGATAATAAAAATTACCCAGAAGTACCCACTCATTGCAGTTTTCTGGTCCTGTAGTGAGAATATGAGGAGCTTAAATAATATTTTATCTAAATTAGGACCTTGATGTAGTCTGTAGGGAACAGATATCTGATCTCTAAGAATAGGATGTTCCTTAACACGCTTAGGTTGCTAAAAGCAGACATCTCAGGAATTTCCAGTCCAAATAGGGATGTGTGACTTTAAATGCACACAGAAAGGACAGAGGGAGGGCTGAAAAAGAGARAATTAATGGGGGAAAGAGGAAGAAAGAAAAGAAGAGAAAGCAGTAGAGATGGGGAGAGAGGGAATAAGAGATTCTACAATAGGAGTTCTTGAACAACAAATGATCTGAATAGCTGTTTGTACAGTGATTAAATGTATGTGTTAGGCTGAAATGGATCTGAGGACACTGTCTGGTCTATCCTCTTACATGAATTAGGATCACCCCAATGGGTATTTATTAACTTAGTCTTAAACATGTGTTGAAATGTGGATTCACTATCAATAATAAAGAACTCCATTATTTATTAAATTGTCCCAACAGATGAGCTATTTTCAATTAGCATCTAATGTAAATACCCTTTCCTATCTGGTAGCTTTAATTAAAACCAGGTCTAATTTATCTTAAAAGATGAAGTCATGAACTGAGAAAAGTACTGTTGTTGGAACTTCAGGAGAYGCTACTTGTCTTTTCTTTCTGCCAATAAATTCCAAGATTATACTTCACTTTGTTACAATAATATTGTATTTTTGGATCTTTACTCACTTTGTGATCCACTATACCTTCATACCTTTTTCCATTATTTATGCAGTTGTCCACTCATTATTTTCTCATTTTTAATTGTTAAGCACTTGATAAAAAATGTAAGGCCTCTGCCAAAATAAAAGACAAGTTGCTATGTTCCTGATTTAGAATAATCCTGTTATCATTTGCTCAGGTCTCTGAATTCACTATATGACTGCAAAACTATATCTATCTATCTATCTATCTATCTATCTATCTATCTATCTATCTATCTATCTATGTCTAAATGTCATATATTTACATGATTATAATATCAAATATATGTCATATTTTCTTCTCTGATATTCAGGTGTAAATACACTTACTGCATTTGTCCTTCCAGATCTGACCTCATTACATCTGGAAATACAGTGTGTGTCCTTTCATTGCAGAAATAGTTTACCCAAAAGGAACTATTTGGGGAATACAGCTAGCCTTTYTTTTTTTCTTTTATTTTCTTCCCTGTATTCCCAAKACAAAACCTCTCTGTATAATTTACATTATCTGAAGGAAAATATTTAGTATCAAAGTCATGTTCTGGATATGATGCCTTCTGTTCTGAATGTGATGATCAGGGAATTCTCTTTCATTGCTCTCATATATCAGTACCAGTTATGGTCCATATAACTGTCATTGTTTGAGTAACCTGCAAATTTGTTGCTGTAATGAAGCTTCCAGATAAACAAAGTTATTTTTCTTTATTAAGTCAGTGGTTGGATCTACAGCTTAACAGAAAAGCTTATTGTGTGAAGATCTGAGGTTATATGTAACATATTTTGAAATGCTGTATATGGATAGGAGAATATAGTCATGGTTACAGCAGTGGGCAGGAAATCACAGTTTTGAGTCTTGGCTGTGCCACAGACTTTCTGTTTGACTTTGGACAAGCTACTCTTTGTGCATTAGCTAATAATACTATCTCTATCTCCCAGGAGTGTTGTGAGAATACATTCATTAATGTTTGTGAGGCACTTGGATGCTATAGCAATGGGGCCATATAAGCACTTAGAGAAACAATCCATTTTTTCAACAATGTGCATCTCCCTGACTAAGGATTTTTTTGTTGGAAGTTTTTCATAGATGCTTGTTATGAATAAATCCACTTTATAATGATGCAGTGAGGTTAAACTGCCTTTTGGAGAGCAGTTTCACTTTAGTATTCAGAACAGGTGTAAACAGTCATAAGTTGGAAAGCTGTTCCCAAAGAAAGAGAATACCATTTTATAGTCAGACATTTGAATAGAAAAGATACCTCTCATGATTCATCCAGCTCAAAACATGGAGGATTATTTACATCTGTATCTGTCTCACAAATAGTTTGTTCTATTTTAAGCACTTCTCATTACATTGTCTAAACTACCTCCTCAGGCAAGTAATTTCATTGCCTAATTGCCTTTAAAGTTAAACAGTTTGCTCAAATGTCTACTCTACTTTTTCCTTGTGGATATAGGCTGCTCTTTGAGTCTGTCCTTTCTTTCTGAAATAACCTTCACTCACATGTGTTCARTTCAGACACACCACACAGTTACACCAGGTTAACAAGGCATTGCTTTAGTGCTGATGGGAGGTAAATTGGTAAGCCACAATAACTTCATTTGGTAATTTTCCTGGCTGAGTGCTGGTCAGCGTTAAAATCTGAATGTGGGGCTCAGGACATAAGCACCAAGGAACAGAAAAAAAGTATTCAATATTCCCAAGGCTTTTGGAAAGGACTTGGTGAGAAATTTCAAAGTAGGGGAAGAGTTGCTGCAATGACTTAATAAAAAATCTGGTTTTCTATGGCTTGTTTTGATTTTATCTGTAGGAAGTAGTAGAAGCAGACACACTGTACWAGAAAGAGATTTGGAAGAGTGTGAGCTGTCAGTAAGGACGAGGAGTGCTCTGCAGCTTTTGAGGCTCAAAAAACCAGATATCTGTTGTGCTTCTGTGTGAAGCTTTCTAATTAATGGCTGAGTTAAACAAAAATGCTTATGAGATCATCATGAGAAGATAGAGACCCTATAAATGTCCCAATGGTGGCAACATTCTRTGTCCTCTCCTACTGTGTTAAATGTAGAGAATTGACATGGCCTTAAAAAGTATTGAACTGTAGGAATTCAGTGAATTGCAGTTAAATACAAGATGTAAACATACAGAAGAACAGGCCTCATTTGTGCTGGGGCTCATGAGGTTGCTTGTTTGCCATRGAGTCCATCCCTCCACTATTGTTGTTTGAATGTGTAGTGAATAGAATTGCTTTTAATAACATTCCCATATGAGTGACAGCATAAATGCTTCTCAAGATGAGTATTATATTATGCTGAGGTTAAGAATTTCCTCACAATGCAAGAGAAAAGAGCTTTGTAATTTTTTTTTTCATATCTCTRTGAGTATTGGTGATTGAATGGGGTTGATATTCTCTATTGTACACATACATAATATATACTACTCTGGACAGAATAAGCAAAAATGAAAGAAATATGCTACWGCAGTTTTGTAAAAACTTATTACAAAAGGAGCCACAAGCATCAACGCCCAATCTTCATTTGAATTCACAACTATCAGACTGCTCCCAGTGTCATGTATTATTTTTTAGATTTAGCAAAAGACTCAGTACCAACTTCTGTTTCAATTTTTCAGTAAATGGAGGACCTGATTCTTAAYCAGAATTCCAGATTCTGTAATTTAAGTTGAGGCATGATTAAAAAAAAATTATCAATGAAGTCAAGAGAGGGAACTTCATTTCACAATTGTTAGTGAGCCAGTATATTGTCTCAGTTGTTGTACATTGTAAAATCTTTTCAATTTTTAATTTMTTCGTATCTCTGGTTATTGAACAGTATTTTAGTAAAATTGTTTTTTACCAGAAATTTTCTGTAAAAATACTTTGTCACAGTGCAGCAACACTAAAATATCTACCAAAATATTCAAGAAAAATGTAACTCAAAGAACTATTTTTGTCTTCTCAAAAAAAAAAGGAATTTTTTTTTATGTTGTGTCAAATTAATCCTCTTTAAGGAATGTTATAAATCACGCAAAAATAATTAGGATGCTAAAGATTATTGTAGTTAGAAAAAAAAAAAAACAGTAAAAGGAAAGGATACCTGTTTTCAAAACTCAGTTCTGATAGCCAATTAAAAATATATGATCACCACAGACAGTGGAAAATTCGAATTCCTGTTAAAGAATTTTGTCCTCTGTTGTGTCTGTCAGAAAGAAGATTACACATATTTGGTAGTATACCTGGAAAAAGAAAATAAAATGGTAAAAAAGGACTGAAACTGTTAGAGTTGTATTACTTTTTTTTTTTTAAGGACTGCCTTCCTGAAAACGCTTTTCAGTATGAGAAGCATCAGCATACATAATCTGGAAAGAGTAAGGCCTTTTTCTTATGGCAAAGTAAATGGCAGCTATATCTCACAACAGGAGGTCATTGGTTATATACAGATTGTATCCATTTGGAYAGGACATTATTGATAAAGATCTTCATACCTATGGTATGTCTTTAGGATTGATACATGTTGCAGTTGTTTAGTTCAACAAAATAACTTCTGATTGCCTTGCTGATCTTTTAGGCGATACTTCATATACAATGAGATGTTATCTTGCTCACACTGTCTGATATTTCAGTTGACTACATAAAGTACACACCTGCTTCTTATATCCCCCSCTTTTATTRTTCTGAAGTGATTTTGAAAACAAAGTATTTTAAGACCTTATGGTTCCTAATGGAAGAAAATAAAGATTTGTTACATGTAGGCAAAGAKAAAACAATTTAAAAAGTGGTTGTCATTCAAAATAAATGCAAGATGTCCTTTTTAGCCATAACAATTTTTCTWACTATACTGCTTTTTACTAGTCCCTCAATTCTAGAAGTAATTGTCAATTCAATCTGTTCTGATGGAATTCCATTAGTTTTCTGTGGGAAAAAAGTTTTCGGGTCCAGTTTCTTCATAAAGTTAAAAAACCCACAAAAACACACACAAATCAAGCTGCATTTGGATCCAGGATTTAGTCTCTATGTTTTTATTTAAAATGGTTTTACTATGAACGCTATGACTAGGGAGGTGCTATGTACTATACTATAACCACTTTTTAGGGAAGATATGAATACTTAAACTCTTTCAGAAATAAAAGAAGAAAGGGTGGGGACAGAGACTCTACCAAGTTTCAGTTGTGTCAGAGGTTTTTGTTTAYCTTTACATCTGAAATTATGCAAAATAACTCTTCTAAACATCAGTAAAGGTCAATTTTGTAAGTACTCTTCTCAGCATCTTGAAGCAGCTGTTTCATAGAGTAGGATGACTTTAAGGGGAAACACCAAAGTCTTTGATTCTAGATCTTCAGGTGTGCACACTGTTAGACCCTCKAATGTTATAGTTTGTTCTGTGTTCATTTCCTTTTGCATTTCCAGGCATGATTTCAATTGAATCATTTATGGTTCTTCCATTCAGATTATAACAGCTATTTTGGAGCGGATAACCCTCAATGGCTGTATATGAGACATTGCCCGGGGTGCCTCCAAGATGCTTTTGAGCTGGGTAAGGAAATCACTGAGTGTTGACACRTTCTCAAAGCACTATGGCATGGATTGAGAGCATAGTTTATAAACTGTGTTACTGACCTATTATTCTTTGGTTCACTGGCAGAATAGAYTATACCAGTTTCCTCTGAAATGTTAAATGAAATGAACATTTTTTCCTAAAAAAAAAAAGGAACAAGTATGTTTAAAAAATGAAAAACAGTATCTAAGCTGTATGTGGTAATTCATGCATAAAAACTTCATCATTGCCCACTTCCAATATGTCTACTTCTAATACAGTAGCCATTCAATGTATAATACTATGCGAATGTAATGTCTATTACTACTATATTAGTACACTGGTGTGGTAAATCAGACTCAGATTTTTACTGTGACTTTAAGGTCAAAGCTGTTTCTGCAGGCATATCTTAACCAATTTGCTAGCTTAAGATTTATACTCAATTCAAGCTGTAATGCCTGTATCATCCTTACTATCTGCATATTACCTTGCACACTCCTGTTCAGTCAGGAACAATTAGTTGTTATGACTCATCTCCCCTTTCATTTATGTACACAGACAACTGAAAACTTAAGGGCTTGTGAACTTGCACCTGTGGAGTACACAGGTTGTTGGTGTGGGGCTTTCACTGAGTGTACACTAAGAAATCAGACAAAGCTTTTTATCTCTTGTTTAAAAGCCTGAAGATGAGTGTGATTATGRTTGGGACATTCCAGCACAGGTGTGATGCTAAAACCTCCCAAGACTTGGCACTGCACTCCTTCTCTGTTTAAGAGGAGAGAGTATATTCTGCTGTAGAGAAGTATGCTTTATTTCTTACAATGTTTGTRTAATGCTCTTTGTAGTGCTTTATCCAGCTGAAATCCAGCTGAGTCAGTTACAATACCTCCATGATTTTTACAGTAGTTCAGGCTGTGYGCTGTCACTGCCCCRTGTACCAGGGGTYATATTTTAATTACTGGGGTTTTTTTGTTAAATGCTAAAAATCTTAGATASTCTATTTTATGTTGTAATYAAAGSTTTCTATTTCAAAATAATGTAAGAATGCAGAAAAAYRGYTCC
Organism: Alauda arvensis; assembly: GCA_902810485.1. NCBI lineage: Eukaryota > Metazoa > Chordata > Aves > Passeriformes > Alaudidae > Alauda > Alauda arvensis. Next base: position 23,200 of record CADDXX010000879.1, on the reverse strand, counting down.
TATTAGGGCACCATAATTTAAAACRAAATCAAAGAGGTTGTTTGCCTCTTAAAATATGTTTTTCACAAAAGTTTTTTGAAAAGGTGCTATGCAAAGGCTTCTTCCTTAAATATAGTAATTTATAGGACTCCTGAACATCTAGTAAATAGGAGAAATAAACTTTCTATAAAAACAGGCAGACAAGCAATTRATGAATAGGTTGTGGATGCAAGAGTAAATTATATTAATCTGCAGTTTCTGCCATTATCCCACCCAGGTGTAAATTGAGAGGTGTCCAGTGTGTTAATTCCATAGAGTCCAGTAATAAACCTGAGATTAGCTTTCAATAACTCACTTTCTTCCAACTGAACCCCCTCCCCMMAAAAAAACCAAAYTCTTATACTATTTAGAATTTACTGGCCATATTTAATAATAGCTAGAGATTCACTAATACTTTTCTTTTTCTTTACTATCAAGAACCAGTGGACTATATGATATACATGAATGGCTTRTAAAATCATTGTTTTATATTTCACAATGACAAACAATTTTCTGTACTCAGATTAATGATTTAAATTTAACAACCCTTTCACCTTTACTTATTCCTGAATACAGACACAGAAGAAACTTAATATATAAAATTGTCTGTCTCTTTTAATGTCATAGTCTGATAATCTCTTGAAAACATGAGCATTTTTAGGTTAAAGTAGAGTGCCATTGTGGTAAACCCATTTTAATTTATACRTAAAATGTAATAATTGTTAATTCTGTGCATGTAACAATTTTAACTGTTTACTTGAGGTTTTGAATAATTTTAAACCATCTGCCCTTAACACTTGTCTGAAAAATATTTGTTTCCCTTCACTAGCTTAATAGCAACCAAAGATTACTTCTTCTCTCAGGAATATCATCCAATGTGCTCAAATACTAGAGGGAGTTGTTGTGTCTTCCCCATATGTTCAGAACCTGTTCTAACTTACGGTRGAGGTGCCTGGTGGTGTTCTGGATATGCACCACTTTTGCTGCAGCTCCCTTTTATACATACATACTGCAAAAAGAATTGTTAATGGAAAGAATTCAAGTGGCCATTGAGGCCACTTTATTCAGCTCCTGATCAATTTTTGTAACACCCAGATTACGAAAAATGTGGAAAGTCAAAAAGAAATGTAAAGGAGATTCTCTGGTTAAAGTTAAAASTACAGGTCAAAGATTTCATTGCTTAAGTTGCCAGTGAGTATGAGTTTTGTACAGCAAAATTCATTTTTGTAGAATTGTTTTTGTTTTTCTTTTTTTTAATTTCCCCCCTCCACTAAGATGGAAGAAAGCAAAAAACAYTGCAAATCTGTTAGCTTATTCCCTTTTCCATGCAACACTGCTATTGGCCATTCAATAAAGGTTTGCTGTGACATGGCTCATAGAGTTTGTGTGTATTCAGCATGGCTTTCTCTGTGGGTCTCATTCTCAATTAAGAACTTACTCCCTGAATGTTGCAGCATTTTAKTTGTGTATTTTTAAGCTAGATCCTCAGGAATTGATGCTGGAAACCTGGATCATAACTACATTCCCTAAATTTARTGTGTTTAATCATCCTGGTTAAAATACAAATCCCTTTTCTGAMAGAAAGAGTGAAAATTTGTATTTCAAGAAGTGTTTAAAAGTCCAGATGATCTTAAAATACATAAAGTAAAAATATGAGGATAAGCCCTCTGAGTTTAATTGTGATTTTTGTGAATAGCCCTACAGTCATTGGAATGTTTGAGCCTATGCCTTGCACATTGTTCTTAACTGTGAGTTTCAAGCTCTCTCTGAATTGTCATAGAATCAAAAAATKAYTTGGGTTGGAAGGRACTTGCAAAGATCATCTCRTCCAAGTTCTCTGCCATGGTCASAGACATCTTTCACTAGATTAGGTTGTTCAAAGCCYCATCCAACCTCACCTYGAACACTTCATTTTCATTTCAAGACAATAATCTTACAACTGAAGGCAGGTAGAAAGGCCCTTATGACATTRTACAATCTCTCTTTGAGATTAGTGGTTCTCTTTGCTGCTATAATCTGCTAACTATTCAGGGCTTTTTAGGTGAATAAAATCATATTTTGAAGACAAGAATAGATGAAGGCCACAGATAGACCAGAAAAAAATACAGGTAGTAGAAAAAGGATGGGCAGACATACACTGCAGTAATACAAGTTCTCCATCAAGACACATGGGGTTCTTTCCATTAAATTCCAAGTTTCTTCTTCTGCTCAAATATAAAACTAGCCACAGGCAGCCACAGCATACGTAATCAAGTATCACAGAAATTAAATCACATCATTTAAATGTCTTTCTTCAGACATCAGAATATTTCCTCCCGAAAAGGTTGTGTGAAAACTTGGTACATCTTGAATAAAAAAAAAAAAATTAAATAATCCCTACTTTGGAAGGCAAAAATKACTTTCAGCAGTGCAGATTCTTCACAGAGGATATGCTGTCTGTCTCGCTCCTCATTGGTAGTTCATTCATTTCAKCTCACGTATTTTCTCATATGCATACTGGCATCACAGTTCCTTAGGCTCTGTAATGGTGGCAAATACCATCAGTGTAGGAACTGGATTTTAAGGCTCTAAATTTTTCAATCCCAGATGCAAGGAGCCTTTTCTACGTAGAAAATTCCCCAGGTCATAATGCTGTCATTGTTCTCAGTAGGAAACCTTAATTGCAGAGCTAGTTGGATAAGAGTTGGATTAGCTGGCAGAGTGTTGTCTGGAAAATCTTTCAGCTGTGCAATGTTATCACTTCCCCTACATCCCTCCGCCCCCACCCCTGAGGATTCCTAGCCTGCTGCATTTGGTGAGATACATATGTTTTCCCCAGCTACAGGAGCTGTGAAGGGTTCCTCTGGGATATCTAAGTATAAATACCCAAGTGTGTCTTCAGTTGCTAGGTTATTTTTAGTCAATGGGTGGTTACCAAGTCATCTATAATTGTGCTGTTAAATGTGTCAGAGCAGCTACTGCAAATCGAGGTGCTCCCTGTAACAGGTGGAGCATGTAAAGTAAAATGAGAGAGGGCAAAAGCAACATTTCAGAACTGAACTGCTTAAAGATTTGAATTATATAAGGGGAGATTTCTTGGTAGGCAGATGTGAGGAGGATGATCCATGAGTACAACAGGGATGAAGGAATATGGTAGCATTGTTTGATGACATGTGGAGGTTTAACACCTGCTGGTAATTAARCCTCAAGCCACTTCCCTTTCTYCARCCCCCATCTGGTRAGAGAGGGACAAAAGCAGAGACTGTGGGTTGAGCCAACAATTTACTGAAAGCTAACTGCAGTGGAATAAGAAATGCACAGTAGTGGCAGCAGTATTAGTAACAAAAAGATGCAAAAGAGATGATTCTTAACACAAAAGTTGTTTAGCTCCACGTGGCTSCTGAGACAAAGACAAGATGGGGGATGTTCCTGAGCTCAGCAGCAGCTCAYGGTTATCCTTGAGACAAAGACAAGTGCTGGACACTCTGTAGCCAGCATTCCCCATCCCTGAGCCTGAAACAASGAGAAACAAGGAAGGGCAAACCCCCAATATCCTCTGTGGRGTGGTRCCTGCTTTCTGCACTACTTGACTRTGRCCAGCAATGCTTGGCTCAGCTCCTKTCTGCCCAGCCTGGGCTTGGCTGGGCTSGGCTCAGCTCGGGCTCTGCTGCTCCATTCCCCTGCTTCTCACACCGGCGCCGTGGCACACACTGGGCTGGGCTCAGGGAGAAACAGAACAAAATGCTGCACTTCTGGAARATGCTGACTTTTTTCCTTCCCCTGGGCCCAACCCCCCTGGCAGTGATGATGTGAGCGATAGAGAATGGCAATATGGCCAAGGCCCAGAGCTCTAGGCTCCCCCTCTGTGAGCAAACCTGGGACACTACACATAGTGCCTGGGCTGGTCCATTGGGTGATTTCAGATGTGTGTTTTCTGAGGATTTACCAGTGGCTCAAGGGATTAGAGTGGTCTCACAGGACCTCTAMCTTCTTAGGCAGCTCCTTTTTCAGTAGAGGCCAAAAGCTGTTACCAAAGGGTGACTGCTGTGTGGGAGAATGTTCACTGAGTTCCCAGTGGACAACTCTCTACATGGTATCAACTGCACAAATTATAAATAGAAATGAGGAAGAAAATCATACCTGACTAGAAAGTCACTAATATGGTGGAAGACATGAACAGCAAAATAATGCAACCGAAAAGCAAAATGAAACAAAATTACTTTAAAAGAWCCCCTAAACCATCAAAAGTTCTAAGTAAACATGCACTGTTAGCAAGGAGATTGCACACTGATAATTCTAAATTATTGRCTGTGCTATCCCTTTTATGAATCTGCCACTAGGAGACAGGACAGCMAGCAGCATACAGTCTGTCAAAAATATTAAAGCTATAATAATGTATCACCTAACTTGGTAAGTCAAGGGGAAAAAATCTAAATTTTAGGTGTTCATGGAAAGAGGTAGTCAAATGTATTTGTGATTCCTATGGAAACTGCATCATATCACAAACCAGAGATCAATAGCATCTCTTTAGATGTTAATTTTTACTCCACTGGCAGTTACCCAGCATCAGCTGAAGATCAGGAATAAAATTTGAGGACTTCTGTAGCTGTGCCTAGCTCAAAAGCAAAGAAATGCAAACCAGCCATTGGTATGCAGAGGAAAGAAGAGAAAAAAATACTTAAATGCTGCTAAAACTAATTGGTGGAAATATATTTATCTGTGCTCATTCCTATATACTCAATATTATTATCTTCTGTTTTGTTTAGATTCAAAATGGAAAAGGATTTATAATGCTACTTCAGGCATAAGTGAAAGATGAACTGGGCGAATTTCAACAAAATAAAATGTTAAACTTAGCATCAGGAGAAATATTCCAGCTGAGAGAACCACTGGGCTGGAATAATCACCTCAAGTGGCTGGTGACARACTATTGCCTGAATAACTCAAAAGTAACAAAAATGAAATCCAGTGGGCATTGGCAAAAGTTTGGTCTAGATAACCTAATAATAACTATTGTCTTCTCTATTTTTTCTCCAAAGCCAGAAGTAGTTTCCAAATTCATTACTGAAAATGGGCTAACATCACATCTGTGCTCCTGCATTTAGATCTGCATTGGCCATGCATAATTTGGAGGTTTATTGCATGAACAGGAATAAAATAGTTCTGCAAAAGGCATTTGACACAGCTGGAAATAGTAGGACTTTATTTCTAGGTATGTGGAATACAATCTGAACATGATTGTTTTCCAGGAATTTTAGCACATCTTTATTTATAAAATATCTCAGTAGTGAAGAATAAATCTTACAGAGTCTAGTAAAATCTTTTCAGAAAGAAAATTAAATGCAGAGTATAGATAATTTTTCCAAGTCTCTGTACTTGAGGATAGGCTGCTGTTTTTGCTACTGATTTCCAGTTTTAGYAATTCTGTAGAGCTGAACTGAATTTTTGGTAAAAAGAACAAATGAGCTGCAWTTCCAAAAGAGTATGCACATTTGAAAATTATGCACTTCATTTTTCTGCTGCTTTTTTGTAACATCTCAGAAGATCTTCTGTCTCTTACACATTTGCTCTTGCTCCCTGATCATCMCAAAAATGTATTCCTCACTTCTCAACTGCAAATACCTTCTATATCAGAAATGTCTTCCAACATCACCACCATCCTTTACCAGCTTTCAGGTGCCAAGTATTGTTCCTTCAACCTTAAAAAACAATGGGTAAAACTCCTGTGGAGTAGTTCCCTAGAAGGAGCTACTGCTAGGATCACAGCTTTTTGCCTCTGTGTTGCTGGAGATGAATGGGGTCAGAGCTCTGGAAAAAGCCTGAAACATGCATAAATAGGTCTGCAAATATATTACAGCCTAAGCAGCTTAAAAGTTGTTTGACAGGTGTTATTCCATTGGTTGGGGATGCAAATCTTAATCAGCTGAAAGATAAGGGGGAATTTTTATCAGTGGAATTTATTCAKCAAAGTCTTCCAGAAAAGTCTACATAGGTAATTTGAGTTATCTTTAATATTTTATAAATATTTTTGCAGGTGACAGGTAAAGAAATTGAAGAAGGATATTTTTGAATGGGACTTACCCCATTTGAAAAGTCCAAAGCTATCTGGAAAACACAAAACTGAGGGTGAACCATATGTAGTACAGMAAGTGGCGTTGCCAGGTACCACTGTCCTCTCAAATGGGAAGTCTTCTGGAATTTCTTGTTGCTATGAGACTAAATATGCCTGTTCAGTGTGAGTGCTGAACCAGATTTTGCGCCCACTCCACTAGTGTGCAAGTAGAGTGACTCCTCTGTGGCCAGGGAGCACAATGCCATGTTCTGATGTTTTGTTTATGAAGGGTCTGATCTAAAGGCCACAGAAACCCAGTAGTAYTTGTCTAGTTCAGAAGCTCAAAGAAGTAAGACTTGTTAAAATAAGAGAAAGCACCATCTTGCATCTCGARAGGAGCAAGGAAGAAGCAGTTGGGGCTTCTGACCCATTGAAGTGGATCTTCATGTGCTTTTAGTCAAATAGGAAAGCAACGAGTAAAATTTTTCAGAGGATATCTCTCTAAATGAGTTCAAACTAAAAGATATGTATTGCTTATTCTGGACTGTGTAAACTCTTAAGTTTGACACTTTTAAAATACAGTTACCTGTGGATTTTAAAGCTGCTATGTTGGGGGGGGGGGGGCGCAGGCCAGGAGAGAGATTTGTTTGCTTAAGTATAAAATGTGTGAATTTTCTTTAGCTACTTGACACGTTTTTCTTTCACCCAGAAGACAAATAAACAAACAAAACCCAACTTGAACTGTGGCCAACCAATGGCAATTTTCTCACCAAAGTGTACATTTCAGAATGAAAGATTTACAGTGGAATTTCTCTAGTGTAGCTATGACATTGCTTTAACATTGCATTGCTGTAATCTTCAAATATAGTAAATGCAATACATGGGTTTATGGGGATTTGTGTGAAGTTTAAAATTCTAAAGATGGTTGCTTTTAATGTTTCTCTGTGCTATCTGTGAAAAACAAAAAGGTACAGGGATGAATTTAAGACACATCATCAACAGCATGGGATATGTTTGTCCAATAAAAATACTGATGTTTTATTAATCTGTCCTTTCAAGTATCTGGAAACCCTTTCCTGATTTCTTAAAATTAAGCAAATATTTAAATATGAAATATTACAAAACAAAAACAAAACCAGCAAACCAAAACTCCAATCCACACCATAAATGCAGACGTAACCAAGGTGCTATGATAACAAAGCTCTCAGCGTGCAAGTATTCCCTTACTTGGTTTAAATCTCCAGAMCTATGGATGTCTATCCCGGAGAAACCGGGGTAGCTGACTGGCCGTCCGTGCGTTACCGTCGTTGTCAGTGTTGTGCAGTGAACCTACGGCCAGCAGAGCAGCACCGCAACTTCCAGCGTGTCGCGGAGCAGCACGGCGGGAGGACCCTCCGCCGTGCCGTCCGCCCCGCCGAGGCCGCCGTGCGCTGTGACCGCCAGCCCTCTGCCCGCAGCCTCCGTCCGCGGGGCTGCGAGCCGCCCCTGCCCTGTCCGCCGCCGCTGCTGGAGCCGCTCTCCCCGCGTTACGCGTCCGCCGCTCGCTCCTGGCCGCGCCCGCTCCGCGCTCCGCCCCGCGGGCCCCGCTGCGGAACACGCACGCGCCGCGGAGGTTGCGCGGCACAGCGGCTGCGTTTGAACGCGAGAGGCGCGGAGCCTGCGCGGGCAGAGGGCACCGGCAGGGAGCCCGGCTCGGGCAGCCCTCCTGTGCGGCCGGCAGCACTTCGGTGCGCGGCTGTTAACCCTGCCCTGCCCCACACCGCACCGCCGAGGTCGGTGCCCTGACCGGGCAGCCCCGGCCGTCGRGGCGGCCCCCGGGTGCGGAGCGCCACGCCGCGTCTGCCCCTGGCCGGAGCTACACCACGTCCCGCACCGGCGGGGCCGAGCGCGCAGTCCCCGCAACGCAGCACCGCCCCGGCCTTCCCGCCCCCCCGCCCGGCTGCGCTACGGCAGCCGGTGGCCGCGGCAGGGTCCTTCCCCTGGAGTGGGAGGGCGGCAGTAAAATCACAGCCGTGGTGTGTCGGCTTTTTTTTTTTCTTTTGCGGGCTATTTTTTGTTGGTTGGTTTTGTATTTTTTTTCCCCCACACCGATTTATCAGATTCTTTCATTTGCACTCCTGTTTTCCGCGGGGATTGCTGCAGCGGAGGCATCAACCTGTAGACTGAGAAGAGCCCGCCGTAGCCCGGCGCGGCTGCTCGCAGGGCGCGTTGCGGCGCCTCCGCCGAGGCGCGGCCCCGGGACAGGGTCGACCCCGCGGGCGGACGGCGGGAGAGKGAGCGGAGCCAGCCACGGCGCCTGGGGGACCCTCCGGGGCCGGAGGTGCGAGCCCAGAGGGAGAACAGCGATCTGTGCAAGAGCCCCCGAGCGGCCCCGTGCGTGCCAGGGACGGCGGGCTGAACGGACTTCCCTCCCGCCCCCCGCACCCGCACTGGAGAGCATCTCCCAGCCGGGGGAGGAGGAAGGGGGTGCAACAAATTGCCGCTAGCCGGGAGAAGTTGCAGTAAAGAGAGATCCCTCCCTCCCGCTCCCTCCCCTCCCCGCTCGCTCTCTCCTCCCCGAGCCGTGGCAGCGAGCAGCGGAGCGGCGGCCCGACGAGCGAGCGGCACCCGCAGCCCGGCGATGCTGCAGCGGCTCCCGCGGAGACGGAGCGCTGATTCATGGGGCCCCGCGCCGGCTGCCTCGGCGAGGAGAGCGCGGCGCTGCCGCTGCCCCCGCGCGGGGTGTGAAGCCCCGGCCCCTCCTCCGCAGCCCCGGGCTCGCCCGCCCTGCTCGGGAGTGTGGTCCCTGCCGGGAGCCGCCGCGCCTGGCGCACAGAGGGAAGCGTTGATGCATCGCTGTGGAAATTCATTGTGTGACTTTCTGGGTATTTACTGAGTTTCAGACCGAGATGCAGCTCTTGAAAGCTTTATGGGCACTAGCAGGAGCAGCGATCTGCTGTTTTCTTATATTTGTCATCCACTCACAGTTTCTTAAAGAAGGTAATTGTATGTGCATGTCTACATATCCTGTTCTTTAATACTAAGATCTTTACGAGGTGCCTTAATTATTTTTACTGTTTCCAGTATGTTCTATTTACAGCAATGCTTTCACGCTATTTTTCCTTTCCGTTAAACCCTTCTCAGTTTTGTTGCTTTAGATAATAGGTAGGCTTGGACTTTCATCTTTGGTAAATGCATATATATTATATGTGTATATAAATATATAWATATGAAATCTATATGATGTTTATATTAGATCTTTTAGCTGACGTCTCATTTCTTTGTGGGGCACGTATAGTATATAGAAATTATTTGTTGCTATCAGATGACCACAAAACAGTAGTCATCATGGGAATATTAATAAACCAAAAAAACCCTTAACAAGTAAACGTCTTATTTTTATACCAAATCAATAGGCATCCTTTGCCTCTTCCTTATTCAGTACATTTTCAATAGATGGCACTAAAGTTCTATGGAAAGGGCAGGGCAGAGCAAATCCTGGGCATTCAGCATCTTCCTTCTCCTCACTGCCCCGAAACAGAAAGAGGCCTTTGCGTGGCTTCAAGGCTCTTGTTTTTTCCACCTTGTTGTCAGAAAATTGTGATTACAGTTTACAGGAGAAAATCATTTGGATTGTGGGGCAGGCTTTCCTCCTTTTTTTTCCTTTTTTTTTCCTTTTTTTTTTTTTTCTTTCTTTTAATTGGGTGGAAAAAAATACGTTTGATTAAGTGAGTAGAGGGATTTTCCTGGGGACTAACCCTTGTGTTGCTCCTTTTGTGTTTTGATTTCTTTCCTCAGGAAATTATTTTTCCTCTACTGCTAAAATAATTAATCAATTTGTTATTTGTATAGCAAACTCTAGTCTGAGATTCAAGTGTGAACACTGAAAAAATGTATATATTTTTGGTGGTTTATGGAAAAGTCCAGTCCTGTTTTTTAAGCAGTGTTAACAAAGATAACACAACAATATGGGGATTTTGGTGAACCCATTTTTTCTTTTTTTAGCATTGTAACATAGTTGAGAGTATACGGGAGGAAAAAGGAGCCAAGCTCAGCTTGGAGCGCTGGCTGTGTAAAGCAGGGAAAAAACTTTTTTGTGACTGGGACAAAGTTTCACTCAAGGCTGGGCAAAGTGACTACCTTGYAACCACTGAAGTATCATAACTGATTTTAATTTAGTGTCAGTCTAAGCAAAGCATGCGGCTCTGTGTTTTCACAGTTTTTTTTTATTTTTTTCCCTGAAATTTATAAACTCTTATTTGCCTGATTTGGTTAATTTAGAAGCATTATTCACATACTGCCAGTGCTAAAGATTTCATCTTTAAGAAACCTACCCATGGTGTAATTGCATTGTGTGCAATGCCTCCCACATAGTCACTTATTTAACATTCTTTTAAAATGCTCAGACAACTGTATTTTTATATATCTGTCTAATGACATGACCTGTTTTGAGGACATTTTGCAGAATTTCAGGCTATTTGTTTACACTATTTGCTGTTATACTGGTTTTTTCCTTCTTTGGTCTTTTAGGGCTTGAGGTCTGTGTTACTGTAAAAAATCCTAAAAAGAAGAAGCATTTTGTTTCCCTTAAAATATTTCATCCTGCCGTGTAGGAATAGAAAGCTAGCAAATTRTTTCATAAAAAAAGAACCCGTGGCCATACATGAAGGACTTTTAACACATTTTATGTTTCTCTAGCAATTATAACCATTCTTAATGTGGACTGTAAACAGAAAACTGAAGCTCTTTAGCTTGTTGGCTAACTTAATTGCATCAGTTTGTTTATATTTTTTTCCTGAACCATTTCTGCTTTCTTTAGCAATGAGAACTATATACTAACTGTAAATTGCATGCATTGGGGTAGCTATCAGACTTTTCTTGACAGGTGCTAATCTCCACAATAGCATTTTGACTCTTTCTGTGTAATTACTTCTGCAGTGTATGTATTCCTTCCTCCCTGTAGTTTCAACAGAGACACTGAATAGTTTGATGGAGTTGAATGAAAGTCTGCACAATATGACGGAGTTTTTTCTTTATGAAGAACTTTTAAAATATCCAGTAAAAGTGAATGATTTAAGCATAAGATATTTAAATGAAGCCTTATAAGACACTAAGAAATGGATAACACTGGATTTAAGCTATGTATCGTAAGCAGTTTGCAAAATAAGATTTACATTTACTTTTTTTTTTTTTCATTTTAGAACCAGGTGTTTTATGTTACTTTCAATAAGAAAGCAAAGAGAAAATGTGTAAGGAAAGAMCTAGCAAATAATTTAACCATATGCCTACCACATTAGTTTATTAAGTAATTATGTATGAAGAAGAATACATGTAAGATAACCTCACTACCTTCATAAGATTTGAAGTAGTTTTCTGGTGTYAGAGTTATCCCTTTACATTATAACATCATAAAAAGTTAGGAATGCTATGTCTCATTGCACRTGATGTTAGACTGTTGATTTCCTGGCAAAAAGATTAATTTCCCATTGGAGCCTAATGAGCTACACAGGCTTGCTGTTTGTAACTCAGCTGTGTGGTCGAATTCCTAAGTTAAATGCTTGGACATTTTAATGTGATTATTGCTTGTGCAGAAGGATAATTTCTTGTTGTCCCAAAGAACATTCAAATAAGCCACCAGTTTGACTTGCTTGATCAGATTAGCTGATAACACCTATCTCCTGAGACAAGTTGATGGTACAAGTCCATACACAAAGCATCTCTTTTGTATGCAAGACAATTGATTTCAGAAGAATGACACGTAAAATTAAAGTTCATTAAATCAAACCTGATTTATTAATGCATGTTCTTTCCTTTTTTGCATGTTTCATAATATTTACTGCTTATTATTTTTCCAGAGCTAGGTATTAACAGAAAACTGACATAATCTTCACTTCATAAAAAATTATATCATTTCTATATGTATTTTTCTCTGCTCATTTTCCTTTTACTCGGAGTTACTGATGTTATGTGGTAGATTATGCTCTTATGACCTATTAACAAAATGTATTTGTTATAATTTCAGTTGTACTGCATGGCTATAGTGTGTAGAACTTCCATGACATCCAGCTGAAATTTATTACCAGAACCTAATCTTCCTTCAATCCCATTCATAAATATGAGACTGTATGTTGCAACAGTCAACTGAGATTTTTTTTTTAATAATTAATTTAAACTTTGTGTTGATTTCATTTTAGTTCCTGTGCTGAAGTGGGCCTGTCTTAATTCTTAAATATTTTTATAAGCATTTGTGAATTGAGGCAGTTTGGTAGTGGCATTGCATTACTACCATATAAATGGTGTTAAGAAACAATGAATGGTTGTTCTGAGATGAGTGGGAAAGAGCTGTTTAAATGTCTATTTTCATGAATATGTTTTTTTCAGAAAGTGAAGAATGGGTGACACAGGGTGCCATTTTTCCACACTTAGGCTTTTGTGTGGAAATACAGGTCGTCCTGTGGCTAATCCGTTCCCCTATGTCCAATCTGTCCTTCAGTGTTTCTAAAAGATGAATAGAGCTGTGAACCCAGAAAAGGGTATTGTGATATATAATTGCAGTCCCATGCCTGTCTGCAAAGCAGTTTAACATACTCTAGTTAGCTGCAGTCAGTATGGAGCGTTTAAAATTTCAGTATCTAAAACTTTTTACATACACTCTTGAAAATTAAAAGTAGCCAAGCATATTCACTACCCATGTCTGATTTTAAGTGATTCATTATCTAATATTGCTTAACACATTTATTCAAGGAGAAATGAAAAACATTTGGGTTGATGTTATACCCCATCAGTTGTGAGAACTCCTTTGCCCTTGACAAAGACCTCTTTCACGTAGTAGAACCTTTTAACCATTCAGACACTGCAGTGATGGGGAAAGGTAAAGGATACAGTTTCTGAATGTGTCTTTGAGACACATGGAAAGTAGGGCAGTTAGGGACTGACTTCAGAAGGGTATGTGTACATGGCAGCCAAGGTGTGTTACAGCCCTGGATATACTTTAAAGCTTTGTTTGTGTGCTGATAGCTCTTTAGGAGCTAGAAATGTCTAATTTATCAAAAGGTGTGTTGATATTTTGAATGGTTTAGGAGATTTGGGTGATATTAACCTTGTTTGGGGAGGGACTGCACAGAGGCAGATTCAATCTCAAGAAATTTGCTTAAAGTGTAAAAGATTGGAATGATAACTTAATAACTTGGCTACATTTTATACTTATTATCTTTTTTTCTGTCATGTTTTGTACAGATTTAAATACTTCATCCTGCTCTAAAACTACAGAAAAAGCTTTATGCATGTTTTTGTGTTTAGCATGTACATTTTGACACTGGCAATAATAAGGCACATATTCTATTTAGCTGTGTAACCCCAATCAACTCTGCTGCTCCCCTGCTAATATTTGAAACTGTCTACTGACAGTATACACAAGATGATTTTTTGAAGAGCTTTCTGTTCATATAACCTGATGGCTTGAGGAAGCTGGTATTGCTAATGTTTACTGCTGTGTGGAACCTTTTGAGGAAAGGAGTTGTTATCTTCTAAAATGTTTTGAGCCTTTGGACCTCAAAATTTTCCTACAAAGAACTTGAATGGGACTTGCTATAAGAGATAATATTGCCATCCTTTCATTTTTCTTTTATCTTTTAAACATAAAAACAATACTTGGACCGGTTAAACACAGAAAGGTAACAGCTTTTCAGAGTGCGGGGAAAAAAAAGTTTTGCTTTATTTTATCTTTACAACTTTTCCTTTTATGCTTTACCTGTACCTCAAAACAGTAAGATACCTTGCATACCAGATGCGCTGCATATGTTACCTATATATAGTAAAACTGTCTGAGGAGTTGAGGACATTGTGTCTCAGCTGCAAATCTGCTGATGGGTTTGTTGCATTTAACACACTGTAGTGTAATTTTTTTCTACTGTCTGTCTTCCATACATTTTTATGAGGGGTGTTGTGAAGAGGCAGATATGAACGGTATTTTCAGTGCAGGACATCAGGGTAGAGAGGGGCACAGAATGCAGCAGTGGAAGGTTCATTCTTCCCATCCAGCAAACAGAATTGGCACTTGAAAAGCCCAAAGCTCAAATAAGGGCTGCATAGGAAAGAAAATGTGGAAGCTATCCAATCTTTCTTTGCATTTTTGATATAGTTTTATGACAACTAAATAGAATTAAGACCCAGTTCAGTGGCTGTGTGATGGTGYTTGGCACATTGGAGCTACAGAAAAMTGAGAAGACCKCTTGCTTTGAGATAAAATATCTTTKTATTTGAAATTTTTCGATGTTCCCAGTCTGTTGTTTTTTGTTTCTTTGTCTGCTTTTACAATAGGATTGGAGAGGTGTAGCRCTTAAAGGAAGCAATGCAGACAAAATTCTCAATCATTTTCTTTTCAGGGAGGGAGGAAAGATGTTCTCTATGTGGCATCTGCTGTGCTGGGATGTACCAAGAGGGGGAGTTTGACAGGTTTTCCACCAATTGGAGGAAGCTTTAAAATAATCTTTCACTTTTGGTGTTTGATATGAATGACTTGTATGTCTTCACAGGGAGCTGCACCACTGATGGTGTAAATCCCCCAGTTTTCCCAACTGAGCAACTTTAAAAAAAGCCATTAGTAAGAGATTTTTCAGTAGCCTTTTTAAAATTTCCTGTTTTCGTAGCCCAGGAGCACAAGTGATGAATTATTGACCTTTCTCAGCACTTACCAGCACTACCTGTTCCTAAAGGCAGTTCCATAGGCTGGTGTGAGTCACATCATACAAAAGTGCATGCTTTTTAGATCTATTGGTTAATATTTATTTTTCTTGTTTCTTAGCAGGCATACACTGTATCAAATATTAAACTGCCCAAACAAGAGACATGCAACTGAGACTTTTTGAAACTGAACTAAAAGGCCAAAATTGTAAAACAAAACCAAAAACATATATTTACAAGTTGAGTTCAATATGATATTGCTGAGAGAAGCCATAAATTTTTTAATTCACTAGTCAAAATATAGGTAAAATTATTCTCTTCACATATATGTAGTTAAAAAAAGCTTTTTATAATCACACGAAGGAAAGACACAACACAATTGTACTAATTAAAATAACAGTATTTGTTTTCTGGTGGTATTTAGATATCCCAGTTGGAATTGATCACTCAGGCTGGCCAACTGGGCTATCCATTCCACGCAGTATTGCATTTTAGCTAAGGTTTATTTTTTGTAGAAATTATATCCTCATGCTACTTATAATAAGTGATAGTAGGTTCTGTTTAATAGAATCCTATTATTTGCCTAAATGTGCTTCCTATGCTTGTTCTGGAATTCCAACACAACACAGTAAATATGTCTATTCATTATATTTTACCTTTGGCACCACATCAGTTCACAAGTAAATCTAACTCAGAGCAATAGATCTTCCTATTAATTGTTGGTAATCTTGTGAAAAGCAATGAGTAACATGTTTGGAATATGTCCAAACAGGAAATTAACATAGAAATAAACAATACTAATATTTTCTTAAGGCAGACTGTGTACTAATGTGTGTTTTCACATGAGTGATATATTATTTTTGACCGTACTAAGGAAAGGATATTGTATTAATTTATCTGGTAAAAAAAAAAAAAAATTGTAATAAGCAGGTATTTTCTGAACCTCAGCTTCTTTCCAATGTTCCACAAGGCTGTGTGGTGTTTCAAAGTCTGGGTGTTTAATTGCAGTCACACATGAGAAAAGATTAAGTGGATCCACAGGAGAACAAAGGGAATAGCTAAATCTTTAGGAGATATGACCTAGAAAAAAGAACTAAAAACATTAGTGTTACCAAGTTTAGAGAAGAGATTACTAGCACGGTGAGAGATTTCAGTGGGTAAAATTCTACCTTGAGAATAACAAACCATCCTTTCTATAAAGTGGGGAGATCACAAGAAGCAGTGAATGCAAACTGATTTGAGGGTAATTTAAGCTAGACATTTGGAAAGGTTGCAGCAGGACAGATTTGTGCTGGTGCTTTAGGGAGGACTTGCCATTGGCAAGAACAGTTAAGCATTGAAATAATTTTCTTGAGAAGTTGTGGAATAGGAGAGTTTTATTTTCAGATTACAATCTTGTCTGTTGGGAACAGTTTTCTTAAATTGAAGCAGACAGGTGGACTAGGTGATTTCTTGAAGTCTGATTCTCTGAAATGTGCACTTACCTAAAACTAACAAAGGTGAAAGATATTTAAACATCTAACTTTAGGGCAATTTTCTGTTGGCTGCTGAAGTCAATAGGCTGGTGAGCAATTATCCTAGGGTCTGAAAGTATCAGAGAACAAAAAAAAATCCGAGAAATGAACCAGTGTTTTAAGTATTTTATTAGCTAAATCATATGCTTTCTTTTGAGTTGCAGATCTAAAACAATTTAGATTTTTTAAAACAATTTAAAAACAAAACAGAACAAAAAAAAAACCAAACAGAAAATATAATAATTCCTGTAAATAAAGGTTACTTTTTAAGTACTGTTTATGTTGCAGCTGTCTTGGATTTAAAGGTGTCCTGAATCAGGACCCTGGTCTGTTTGTGCTTCTTCATTTGCAATGAGCAGTGAAATAGAGATATTAGTCTGATTCACATTTTGGTATTTTTTATAACATGTGGATTTGTGGTAAGGATTGTTTCTGCCAGTCTGCTTTTGTTATGTTTATGCTTTTTGTTATGAAGGGTTTATCTCCAGGTTACCCTATGGTTACTCTGACCTCTGGTATGGGAAACACAGAATCTGCCCCACAACAGGGTGAGCTGTAAATGGCTTTGTGAAGCTCTCTGTTAACATGTGCCTGTTTGGCGCTATGGGCAATTAGAAGCTTTGTGTTCCTCACAGCCTGCAGTGGTGTGTATCTTGATGCAGTAATGTCCAATTTCTAGATGTCTGTGTAGTTCCAAATCCAGTAGCAAAAGGAGAATTAGCAAGTTGTGCTGACAGAAATGCTTGYGGGTTGAAATAAGGACAGGGAGAATCACTCACTAATTACCATCACAGACAAATTCTTCTTAATAAAGAATTAATTCTGGGAATAATTAATTTATTTTATTGCCAATGAAAATTAGAGTAGAGTCACAAGAAACAAACCCAAATCTTAAAACACCTTCAACCCCTGACTCCCTTCTTCCTGGGCTTCACTTTGCTCCCAATTTTTCTGACTTCCCTCCTGAGTGGTGCAGGGGGATGGAGAATGGGATTGCAATCAGTTCATCAGACATTGCCTCTGTTGCTCCTTCCTCTTCATATGCTTCCTCATCTCCAGCATGGGGTCCCTCCTATGGCAGACAGTCTTCTACAACCTTCTCCAACATGAGTCCTTCTGTGGGATTAGGGACAATCAATCAGGGACTGACTGCTGCAGCATGGGTTTCTTTCTCCCCGATCCACAGGTCTTGTCTGGAATCTGCTCCATTGTGGCCTCCCATAAGGCCACAGCCTGCCTTGGGCATCCATCTGTTTTAGCATGGAGGGTTCCTTCAGAGGGATCTCTGCTCTGCTGTGGATCCTCATGGACTGCTGGAGCAGGAGCACAGCTACCTCACCATGATCTTCACAGGAATGTCTGCTCTGACACCTGGAACACCTTCTCCCCTGTCTTCACTGGCCTTGGCAGGGCTGTCTGTTTCTCTCCCATATTCTCACTCCTGTTTTTTGAATGCTGCTTGTGTTGCATAGGTTCCACCCCCCATCCCCCTCCTTAAATATGTTGTCACAGAGGTGCTACCACCATCCCTGATGGATTTGGTTCTGGCCAGCAGTGTGTCCATCTTGGAACAGGTTGGCATTGGCTTCCTTGGACACAGTGGAAGCTCCCAGCAGCTTCTCACAGAAGACATCCCTAAATCCCCCCATCTCTCCCTAAACATTTGCCATGCAAACCAAATATATTCACAGTCCACAGCTTGTGCTTGGAGCAAGCTCTCTGTGGAATTTTGTGTCTGTGGAACAGTTATGCAGTACCAAGTTTTTCTCCTTAGAGATGTAGAAGACCTGGGTACTAGTTCTTGTTTTCTTGAGCAGCACTAATATTTCTTAAAATACAGGAAATAAAAAAGTTTATTGAAGTTACTGTATTGCAGGTTAAAATTTCTTTGTCCCTTTACACTAGCTTTTGAAAAAACACTTGCATTTTATGTGGTTTTGTGTTGACTGATAATTAATCCTGACAATGATGTTATATGATATCTTTTGAAATTTGCTATTGTTTTTATTGTAATAGATTACAATTTTTCCTGCCTTATTCTTTCAATACAAATTTATGGCTTTAAGGAAGAAAAAACCCAAAGCCCTGCTCCATTATTCAGAGTTGCGGATGTTTTGGAGATAATCTGGGAATAGATTTAGCCTCAAGAGAATCAAACAGTTGTTTGAAATGGTCAGTGCTCGAGTATCACCTTGCTGATGGCTATGAACTAATTGAGATTAAACTGAAATGGTTGTGAAGATGCTTTCTCTTCCTGTGCATCAGCAGGTCCCATTATCTGGTAATCCTTTAAAGGTATTATTTAGTCATTTAAAATAATAAATGTTCTTTTTTATTCGTCTTTTGTTCTAGCATTTGCCTTTGTTTTTAATACATGCTGGTAGACAAAGTAAAGAGTCTTCAGCTTCATTTATTGTGAAAAGAAATTGTAACTGTTTTAAGCTTTTTTGTGTACTTGGCTATAAAACTATATAGATTGTACCAGATGCTGGCTTATCTTATTTTATAGAATTATAATGGATGCTGATGAGTTTTAGATGCAAGCCTTTAAAGCTAAAAATCACTTTGTTGTGTCTCATTTTCTTTGGTAGAATGTAGTAACAGCCCCATTTTGTCGACTATTTTCAACTTTCCATTATTTTGATTAACATTTAAGTAAAACTTTTTGTATTTTTATTTTCTAAGAAGTTCTATGTCTTCCCTATAGACTATTAAAATGTTTAACATGTATTTTACCTGCTATTTAAAGATTAGTGGCATGATTTTTAGGTGGGCTGAAGATGCAACAATTCCCATTACCTGCACTTAGAGACTGTCTGATAATACGTGGATTGAGCATTTTCTTGGCCATGTCCACCTGCTAATTTAATGTCAAGGCCCAACAGTTTTATTATAATTGCTGGTTAATTCATAACTAGACAAATATCCATTTGTTGTGATATATAGGCATCACTTGTAGTGTTAAGTATTTATTAAAAAATACATTCTATGGTTAATTAGCAGCAGTGTTTCCTTTTTGTTGCACTTTTCTGAGCCCAGAAGCATTTTATAAACCACACATGACTTTTCACTTAAGCAAACTTAAACTTTGGTAACAGCCTTTAGAAAGTAAATCTGTAAGGTACGAATGTTAAAGGGAACAAAGTGATTGTTTGATGTAAGGAATGAAGTCTCCTCTCCATTTAACTGAGGTTGAACTTGCTGTTTTCATTTATGCTCTGAAGTTGTGCAGCACTGAGGTTTTGCTTTGGTATGTATATTTTTGCCTTGCTTGACTGACCTGGGAAAATGTCCTTTCCATCTGTAAGGTGTGTGAGGTAAATGCCTTTGGAAGATAATCCCTACTGAAACTCTTTGAAAACAATTGATTAAAGAATGTATTTAACTGGGAAGGTTCTGCTTCACACAACAGTTTCCTGTCCCATACTAGGGCAYTGCAGCTCCTGATGACAGTTTTCTGGTGCTAAAGTGAGGTTATTTTCCTTATTCCACAGATCCTAAAAATTATGTCTGTTGTGCTACTTCATACTCCAATGCAGTGAATTAACAGTGTTAGTAGTATGTGTTTCTACTTAATTATGCACTTAGGCCTTATCTAGAGCCAGAACAGTATTCTTGCAGTCACTTAACAAATCTTGAGAYGCTCGCTGTTCACAGAAGTGCAAGAAAAAGATTGTTAAATTATACATGAGCAAGTAGTTAAAATAACAGAAGTTATGAAATATAATTTCTCCTCAGTGTCTCTTCACAGGCATAATGCTTTTCGTCATCTAGAATTGCTGAATTTCTTTAGTAATTCTTGTCTACTTTTAGTTTCTCTCTTGCACGCTCTCCCAAGAGAATGCAGCTTCCTTCTGCATGCACCCATGGGAACGTGGACAAGAAAAGGAGATGGTCAAGGGATCTCATGGTTCTGAACACTGTGGTTTTTTTTCCCTTAGTTTCTAGGCTCCCTTAGAAATAAATTCCATGCTTGCTCTGCCTGTGTGCATATATAACTATAGGTAGAGCCTTGACTGTCCCTCCACCCATTTTAAAATTGTTAGAGTCTGATTTTTAGTTTAGAATAGGGCTGGCTGCATGATCTAGTTCACTGGCCATCAAGATTTTGTGTATTAGCTAATGAATTGCCAGTATCCCGATTTAATTTTATTAGATTATAGTCTGATTTTTTTTTCCTAATACTGACAGAGAACTAGGATGAACATGGGCTTTGTGCCCTTTTTATAAGTCATTTGTCTTTGCTAGGTGGTTATTTTTCACTAGATTACTTGTTTGCAAACTTTCAGACTACTAGTCCCTTAGGAAGATAGCACAGATCATAGAATCACAGAGTGGTTTGGRTTGGAAGGGACCTTAAAGATGAACTATTTTAATCCCCTTCCATATGCAGGGACACCTTTTACTAGACAGGGTTGCTTAGATGCCCATGGTGGGAAGACCAAAAGTTACGTATGTTGTTAACCTCCTACATTTTCACATGCATTTTATTGTATTGTCATATTGTCATGTTTTAAAGTTTTATTCCTCATTTTTGTCAGCTCCATTATGATAAGAGCTAAAATGCATTAGATTTATAGAAATTTTTAATATTAAACTCAGTTCATATAAATTATACATGTTTAGTGATGGTGTAAAATAAATTGATAGTCTATTTATTACAGGTATTTTAATGAGTAGATGGAAAATTCTTGTTGGTTCACAAGGTGAGAYTTGCAAGTCTCTTTTTTTCAGCAGACAAGAAATGCGGGTCAAATTAAAAGGAGTATCTTTTCTGTCAGATTCATTCTAATGCTGTGACTCCCTGACATGATGATGAAGATTTCAGATCTATCTCCAGGCTTACATAATTCCTGTAATGTTCACTGTAACAGGAACTGCAGACACCTATACATCTTAAGGCAGGCAGGTTCTTGAATTCAGTAAGTCTCTGCAGTTCTAGAGAGGCATATCAAAACACAATACTCTTCATAAAAAAGAGCAGCACAATCACACTTTTCTGGTTTTTTTTTAATTTTTATTACAAAAAAGAGAAAAAAAACTAGTAAAATGGGTTTTCAACGGAATTAGCAGTAAAACAAGCAAGAAAAGGACTGAAATGTTCAGCATATTTTCATTTTCTAGAAGTTTGCAATTGTAAAAGGCAAAGAGAGAAACCTTTGCCTTAGAATTCATTTGTTTGATTGCTTTCTCCTGCACTTATTTATTGTTATGGTTTAAAAGTCAAGGTTAGGCAGAGATGTGCTTACACACTGTGATTTAATCCCAACTGCTCCTCACTGAAGCTTCATTTTTTAATATAAACTGGAACCATTTAAAGTAAAAAGCTATTCTGATTCCATATATGAGGAAAAATTATGTACAAACACAAAGGAAATACAGAGTTTGTAACAAAGCCTCAATGTTCATTTACATTTTGAAAAAAATAAAAAAGTTGCCATAGTAACATGTAGGTTGCAAAATTGTTCTCAATCTCATGTATTAGACTCAGGAAACTCTTAACTTGCATGACATGTTTCTCTAGTTTTGTGAATAAGAGCATAATTCTGTGTATTTGGCCACAAATTTGTGCAAAACATAAAAAATACGCAGGCATTAGTAAGTTATGCAAACAGAGTCTTTTCCAATCAGCTTTCTAATTATGTTGTTCCTAAGATAATTGTTGTTTTGAATCTTTTTCCCTAAAAATGTGTAGAATATATAGGTGCTTTTCAGTATAAGATTTTGTTGCATCTCTGTTGCTCAGCAACTGTGCAGTTAATAGTGATGATTTTTAAACATGTGGGGCACTATATTCTGTCAGTTCCCATAAATTTCTTTTTAATTCTATTAAAACGGTTAACTGTTTTCTCTAGAATAAACAAATAATATTGTTGAACAGATTAAAAGATAGAGTTTAAAAATGGTATTAATTTTTGCTATTTTTAAAGGCCAGTTTTAGTACTCTGGACTGTGAATATTGTAAACTCGAGTTCTGAGTGCCATGGGCTGCGCTGTTACCTTTCTAACTCCATGTGCAGCCAAACTGAGCAAATAGCTTTTATGGAGCAATTTTCAGGGTCAGTTTTTAAAGTAATTAATTTGCTGCATATCTCAACTCTCAGCAAACAGTTTTTATTTTCAGTGCTACTTATGTATTTAAAACTGAGTAGGGATTATGTATGAAATAATGTTTTCACCTAACCATTGTCTAATGCTTTCTAAGTATCGCTGTGTTGGGTCCATCCCTACTGATGATGGCCAGTGACTTTTGACTTGTGGAAGGTCTGAGCTATGTAACTTTCTGATGTGAAGTTTTTGCTGATGTCTGATACAGTTGAGTGTTATAGCTTGGGTTAATTCTTCCATACTGGTGTGTTAGATTTAGAAATAAATCTCATTTTTACATATGTTAAGTGTAATAACAGGAAGTTCTTATGACTAGCTAGCACTTATGTATTGTAGCACCATTACCATTTTCAGCTGCAGTTCTGTTGTAAAGTCTCCTTTCCCATTATAAATTTTTAGTATATGTATTTTTAGTTAGCATTTATTCTTTCCTATAGAATCATAAAAATAAGTAAAAAAGCACACAGCAGATCTGAGTACACCTGGACAATTATTTTGCTTTCAGACCTGTCATGATGGAGATTCTACAGTTTTTACAGATTTCCCAGATTTTCATGCTGCACTCATCTGTTATGTCTGCATTTTCTCTTGAGTGGTTGCTGTGGTATCAATCATTTTGTCATGTGGGAAGGCTGGAGCAGAAAGCACACACACACACATACAGAGCTCTTTGAAATCCTAACATACTTAACCCAATTAAATTGTAAAGATAGTACTTTATGTATGATTGCTGGTTTGCAGTTGCAGAATGTGGTGAATAGCAAATCAAAAAGCAGTGTTCAGTTGCTGCTGGGGAAGAGGAAGACTTGCTGAGGACACCCAGAATCAGGGGTGAGGTGTGGATCCCTAGCTTAGAAGGCACTTGGAC
>CADDXX010000878.1:223371-236652 GCA_902810485.1 Alauda arvensis | reverse complement strand
CTGCAAGGGAGCAGATGCCGGGCTCCTCTCTCCCTGCACGCCAGCGGTGCTCCCCTATCAGATCCTGCACAAAAACCGCTGTCAGGCCGTTCATAACCTGCAAAAAAAACCACCCCGGAACTTGACTCAATGAGGGCRCGTTGCAAATGGCTTCTAATGGCTTTTATTCCTCATCTCTGTCAGCTCCGATCTGATCTGCCACTGCCTCGTTTTTTATCCTCAGGAGTCACCCAGCGGCTCCTGCCTGGGCTCAGGGGGGCTCAGAGGGGCCAGGGCTGAGGGGCAGAGCCTGGRACTGACCCTGCTCCCTGATTTCCCCCTTTGTTTTTAGTGTAAAACAACCAAACCCCTGCAGCCCCCCGAGCTGGAGCTCCCAGCCCTGGAGCTGAGCTTGGTGTGGGACATTTCCCTGGGGAAAGCTCCGGGATCTGAGGCTGCTGAGAGCCTCCAAAAAAGGGGAAAGGAGGGACCCTGCAGGGCCTCACACAGCACCTGGGACCTGGCCAGGCTTGGAACCTCCTCATGCTCCGGAGTTCTTCACTCGATATCACCACACTGCTTTAATTAGATGGCGTTTCTAGGCCGCTAATTACCCTCAGAACAACCCAGGCAGCCAGGGGAGAGGCAGCTCCTGGCAGAAGTTGTTCAGCGTGGGGCTCTCAGAGAGGAGCCACAGGTCCCTGCTCCCCTCAGCCTCATCACGACCTGTTTTGGGAGTTCCTTCTCTTCTGTTTCATTTGGTTATGCAAACGTTTCATTTAAGGAATATTTCCCAGGCCTCCTGTGGGAATCCAACCCAATTTCCAGAGACAGAGCACGTGCAGAAGTGACTAACACTTCCCTTGCAGGAGGGGAGGAGATTTAAGGCTTTTGACTCAAGGTTTTTTTTTTTCCCCCTCCACCTCTTTCTTCTCTTTTCTTCTAAGTATCTCTTTATTCATCACTTTAATTACCCAATCGTAAATTTCTTTAGGGGGTTACTTAGAAGGAAAATTAGCATCAAAGCTTGGCAGTAAATTCAGGGGCTTTTGGAGCAGGTCCAGGCTGTTCCACCTGTGATTAATGAGATGATTTTTTTTTTTTCCTTGAAGTGCCAGAGGGCTGCTGAGGTCTTTAAGCAGTTCCATGACTGCTGGCAGCTCGGGAATGATGATTGATGCTCCGGGCTGGCATTTAGGACTTCTCTTTGGAGAAGGGAGGGCACCAGAGCTGGAACAAAAGCTCGGGGCTGCCCGGAGCACTCCCAGCTCTGCCACAGCACTGGGACCAGTTCGCTGCTGGTGTTCCACGGGATCCAGAGGGAGGAAGGAGCTCCTCCCACTCGGATTGTGTCCTGCAATATCGAGTTAGAGCAGCCTTCTCTTTAAAGCTTTCCTTGAGCAGTGGGCTGAGTCAATGAGGAAAGTGAAAGGAAAACAGGAGTAAAGCTGCGACCCCAACCCTGAGACCCGTAAAAAAAAAGGCTTAAAAATCCATTTCACTTTTACCCAAAAAAACCCCCCAATATTCCTTTCTCCTGGCCCAAAGTGCAAAGAGTGAATCTCGTTGTTGTGTTGTTTTAGCAGAGAACCAGAGAGCCAAATTCCTGACTGATCTGGCTCCTCCTTCTGGCTGGAAACAAAAATCCTGTCATGCCACCAAAAAAAACTCAAAAAAACCTCAAAAAAAACAAAAAAACAAACAAAAAAAAAACCCAAAAAAAACCAACCCACCAACCAACCAAACAAAAACAAACACAACAAAAAAAACCAAACCAACAAAAAAACCCCAAAAAACAACAAACCAAACAAAAAAAAACCCCAAAAAACTAAAAAAAAAATTTCCCCCAAATCAAGCCCCAAGTTCTCCAGGAAAGCTTCAGCCCGAGTTGGGAGCATGGGGCACCTCTGATCTCCCCACACAGCTCCCACCCAGGTGAGCTCAGCCCGGAGCTCAGGTGAGGCTCAGGTGAGGCTCAGGTGAGGCTCAGGTGAGGCTCAGGCTGTACCTGGCTGCTCCCTGCCCTCCTGCCCCACACAAAGCCCAGGACTCTGCACATCCCCAGCTCCGTGTGCAGAGCCTCTCTCCCACACTCAGCCTCTCTCCCACACCTCTGCTTCTCACAGCTCCTGACAACAGAGATTATTCCCTGCTGGARGAATGTGCCATTGTTGACATTCAAATAAAAAAAAAGGCAAAACAGGCCTTTGCTTTGCTTGAACAGCACGGGCTCTCTTGATCAGCTGTCTGAGGTGCCTCAGCTGTACAAAGCATTTAAACCTGTCTAACATCAAAAAGTAAGGTAAGACAAGTCACTTTGATGCTCCAGAGCACATGCCTAACATGATTATTGCAGCATCCTCCTGCTGATAATGGAATTATGCAAAGGAGGCCTTGACCCATTAATGCTTTTACCTTTCCCAGGGTTTCTGTGCCTGTTCCCCCCTTCCTGAGCAGCAGAGCTGCTGGCTCAGGCAGCTCAGCAGAGGCTGCACCTGTGGGCAGGTTCTGGTGTTCCCTGCGGTTTTCTCAGTGCAAAATGCACAAACTCTGCTCAGTGTCAGCACACAGAGCTCCGGGCACGTGTGGTTGTTTAAAACAGGGGAGCAATGAGGGAGAAAAAGGGAGAAAAAGCCCCTCTGTTCCATCTGGGAGTGAGGGGAGGTGGAGCTGGGGGCAGGACAGGAACCCTGCAGGATCCCAGAGCCTGCAAACCCTGCCCAGGCCCTTCCTGCCCACTACAGCTCTGCTCAGGACACCCCGGGTGGGGACTGGCCCGAGGCGCTGCTGCTGCCCAGAGGGGAAGCAGAGCCCAGAGCACAGATCCTTATCAAAATCTGCAAATCCACCGGGTGTTTTCGGCCCAAAATCCCCCCCAGGAGCTGAGCTGAGTACCTGGGCTGCGGCCCAGCTCTGCTCGGGGCTGCCAGGGGGAGGGCTGAGCCCTTGCTCTGTGCTCTGTTTGCTCCAGGCAGGGTTCAGAGTCCTGCCTGCAGTCTGTGCTGAGCTGCCAGTGCAGGGGGGGTTTGTTCCAGGCAGGAGGGGTTTGTTCCAGGCAGGAGGAGCCACATGAATGCCCAGACCGGGATCCAAACCCCAGAGTTCTCGTTTCCATCTGCAGCTTTGGGCCAAGGCTTTTTCTACCTTTTCCTCACTCTTGGTGGGCTCCTGAGTGCCCCGTGCTGAGCCAGCCCTTGGTGTGACAGCTCCCAGGGATTGTTCCGTGTCCTGGGCAGGGCTGGGATGGGACGGAGAACTCCTCATCCAGATGTGCAGGATTGGGATAGGGATGGAGCACACCTCATCCAGCTGTGCAAGAGAACACCTCCCCCGGATGTGCAGGATTGGGATGGAGAACACCTCCCCCAGCTGGGATGGAGCTCTACACCTCACCCAGCTGTGCAGGAATGGGATGGAGCACACCTCAGCCAGATGTGCAGGGTTGGGATAGGGATGGACACCTCCCCCAGATGTGCAGGGTTGGAATGGAGAACACCTCCCCCAGCTGTGCAGGGTTGGGATGGTGCACACCTCCCCCAGATGTGCAGAACTCCTTCCCCAGCTGTGCAGGGTTGGGATGGAGAACACCTCCCCCAGATGTGCAGAACTCCTTCCCCAGCTGTGCAGGGTTGGGATGGAGAACACCTCCCCCAGATGTGCAGAACTCCTCCCCCAGCTGTGCAGGGCTGCCCCCAGACCCACGCTCTGCCTCTGCCACCCCCTGCCCTTCCCTTTCCCCTCCAGAGCCCGGCTCTGCCCATTCCCCCGCAAAGCCCCCGGAGCCCCCCTCAGAACAAAGCCCTTCCTCCCCCATTTCCCTGTCTCAACCAGGAAAAAAAACAACCAAAAAAGGCCCCAGACCTCATCGCTGAGCTGCGGGAATCTGTTAATTGGCTCCCCGGTAAAATCACAGCGCCTCTGCTGCCTGATAATGATTGTAAATGACAGCGACTATCAGGTTTACCTTGTGATGTCCCTGGGGAGCTCGCAGTTAGTTTAGTCTGAACTCTGCGTCAGCTGTTTGGGTTCCTTTCTTCTCGGCATGTGGGATCTGGACTCAAGCTGCAGCCTTTCAAACCTAATTAGTGTTAGGGGAAAGAGAGGGAGGGAGAAAAAAAATCACCAAACGCCGTCCCTCTGCTCCCTCAGCTGAGTCAGGGATGCACAGGCAGGGCCTGATTTATGGGGCAGCTTCAGGGGCAGTTTTGGTTTGGGGTTTTTTTTTCGTGCTCATCAATCCTGTGTCTGCAAAAAACCTGAATTTGGGTTTTGATTGCAGAGTGCTCTGGGATGGTTCGGTTTTGCTCAGGAATGGCACACACACATTTCAAACAGAGTTCACCAGGCTCTGCAGCAGCTGCTGAAGGACGGGGTGATTTTTTTTTTGATTGCTCAGAATCTTTAAATCAAGACTAAACTTCTCCTTAGGRGAGCTGGAGCTGMRCCCTCASTGAAATCCTGAGGTGGGAAGGATCRGTGGGTGGAGCAGGTGAGAGGGAAAGGCTGGGAACTCTCTGGAACCCCACCAGGACCCTGCAGTTGCCATATCCTGAAAACACCTCTCTGTGCCCTTATCTCAGTCAGTGTTTTTTTGGGAAAAAAAACAACCCACCACGGTTCAAACGCAGATGGAAGCAAAAGCAAGGCCTGGAGTGCCACTCCCTCCCTCCCTCTCTCTCAATCTATTYTTTTTAACTCTAAAATTGTTCCCTCTGCCTGCAGTGCATCCAGTAACTCCTCTCGCAGGGATCTCCTTCCCTGCACGGAGCCCCTCGGTGGAATCTGCGTTTCCCTGAGAGAAGCCCGAGCTCGGGCGAGTAAATCCAGGCCGATCCCAAATCCTCCGACCGGCCCTGGCCGCATTGTCAGGCATTGTTAATGCTGTTATAGAGGAATTCCCGGCCTTTTAAAGAGTTCCGGAGCCACAGTGCGGGTGCTGCAGGAGCGATCCAGCTGCGGGGGAATCCGCTCTTTACACAATCGAGCAGGAGCGTGCTGAGCTCTTTAGCGCATCCTCGACATCAAACGGATCGGATCGCGCTTCCATCCTCGGCCGGATTAACGGGATTTGCGTGGCAGCCCCGCTCTGTGCTTTCTCTGCCGAGCTCCACCGCGGGGATTTGAGGGTTCGGGGGGCTGTGGAGGTGTGGAGGTGTGTGAGTGAGTCTCGGCAGGGGTTTGAGGGCTCGGGGGGCTGTGGAGCTGGGGATCAGGGAATGAGGCAGATCAGGGAATGAGGCAGATCAGGGAATGATGGGGATCAGGGAATGATGGGGATCAGGGAATGATGGAGATCAGGGAATGATGGGGATGAGGGAATGATGGGGATGAGGGAATGATGGGGATCAGGGAGTGATGGAGATGAAGGAATGATGGGGATGAGGGAATGAGGCAGATCAGGGAATGATGGAGACCAGGGAATGATGGAGATCAGAGCCCCTGGCAGGTCCTGGAAGGGCCGCATCTCCAGCCCATCCCCTCTGAGGGCACTGCCAACACCCCCGTGAGCCAAGCCSGGCACCAAACCCCTGGAAATCCAATCCCTTCCCCTGCCGGTGGCAGCAGCTCCGCCTGGGATGGATCAGGGCGTTGTTGTGSCTGCCCCGGGCAGCACCAGCAGCTTTGGGAGCTCCTCAGAGCCCGCATTCCTCCCCCTTTGTGTCAATATTTTTGCTGTGGAGCAGCGCACAGCCCCGCACCTGAACCCCCACAAAGTGGCAGGGTGCTATTACAAAAGATTACTTAATTGCAGATTACTACTGTACATTTGAAGCTCRGTATCTCATTAAGCTGTCAGCTTTAATTACCATTACGTGTTTGGATTGTGCCACAGATTATTTAGCTCGGTACCTGCGTTTGCCAACCTGTTTGCTGGGTGACGTGACAGGGGGGTAATTACAGCATTACTGCAAAACCGGGATTTTTCCCTGGGAAGGAGGAGAAGCCCTCGGCAGCAGCAGTGACCCCACGRGAGCCGGGTCCTGCAGGGGGAGCAGCCTTTGCCCCGCCTGGCTCTGGCTGGGCTGAAGGCGGGGTCTGAGGGATTTGAAATGCTCACAGGGACCCCAAACCCACCCGAATTTGGGCCGGGTTTGGGCTTTGCTGCACGCTCAAAGGATGTTTCCCATCGTGGCCAGGACGCAGGACTCCCTGGGTTTGTCTCTGCAGGCTGCACAAGGGGGAGCACGAATATTTTTAATAAAATTATCTCCTATTTCCCCCCCACTATTTTAAGTTTGTTTTGCTCTCAGAACACGGGCATCTGCAACTTAATTTTTACTGGTAAAAAAACCAAATGATTTTTGTCAGCAGAGAACCAGGGCAGGCAGCTGGGGGACAGAGCCTCGTGTTCTGCACTGCCACCAAACAAAACCCCCCTGGAGCAGGACTGAGGGGGCTGGAATCCTCCTGCCCTGAGTCCCTTTTCCACAAAGTTTCAGGGCAGGAGRGAGGCACAGCACCTGTATCTGTCCCTGCAGATGGAGAGCCATAAATTACGGGTGTAAAAATCCATCCTGTTCCCTTCCTCTCTGGATRCAATCACCAGAGCTCTATACATCTTTATATTTATGTAGCAATAAATGCATTAGATAAAAGTCATCTGTTCCAGTCACAATTACCTCTTGCTCAAACGCACCTTGTAAGGGATTTGTCTCCTGTTCTGATGGTATATGCTGTGTATTGATATTATTTTGTCTGGTTATTATTTAAAAAAAAAAAAACCCAAACCCTGTCTCTGCCTCACTCTAATCTTTTCCTTGGCACAGCCATTGTTTTAAAAGCCTGGGATGATAATAAAGTATGGGGAAAACACTTAGGAGAGCCATCCATTTCCCAGCCCGTCCTCAGTTAATTAATACTCCTCGCTCTCCAGAGGAGAAATCTCAGSTCCTTCGCCAAATTAAGGAAGGAGGAGATGCCATAAATATTCTGCTGGGCTGCTCCTGCTTCCATTGCAGCTCTGAGCTGCGGCTCTGCCTGCCTGGAGCCTCCAGGCTGGAGGAGAAGGGGATTATTTTGTTCTTTGTGAGGSATGGAGGGGCCTTTCCTCAGCTCTGCTTGGACAAAAAACTCTGGAGCCCCTGATCCCAGTGAGCCTGGGGCCAAGGGATCCATCCTGCAGATCCCAAGGGATCCTTCCTGCAGATCCAAATTCTTCTTCCTGCACATCCAAACTCTCCTTCCTGCAGATCCAAGGGTTCTTCCTGCAGATCCAAGGGTTCTTCCTGCAGATCCAAAGGGTTTCTTCCTGCAGATCCCAAGGGATCCTTCCTGCCCATCCAAACTCTCCTTCCTGCAGGTCTGGGGTTCCACCCTGGATTTGCAGGAGGAATTCCCGCATTCCTCAGAGCACTGCTGGTTGTCACCTCTGCCTCCTGCTCCTTGCTGAAGCCAGAGCTGTGCCAGGCCAGCCCCTGGGGTGGTTGGAGATGTTTCTCTGCAGGCAGGAAGGTTTGAGCCCCTCCTGATCTGTGTGACCTCGGCTTGGCTTGGGGAGGCTCTGGATGAAAAGAAGCCTCTCCCTTTTGAGCATTTGGATCCCACGGGTGCCCCAGAGCAGAGGAAATCCCACCCCTGGTGGCTCCAAACACCAGGAATGAGAACAAGGCACAGCCCCAGTGCRATGCCAGGAGCTCAGTGACAATTTTGGCCTGATGTAGTTTTTTTATTTTCTTTTCCTGGCTAATTCCCTGCAACCTTCCCTCCCTGGCAGTTTTGTTTCCCAAAGAGAAAGCGGGGACTTTGTCAGGGAGAGGTTTCCTGATGAGAGATTAGAATCATAACCAAATTAAATGATTGTCTCTGACTAATTAGATTAGTTTAAATTGAATAATGAAACCTTTAGCTGTATTTAATGTAACATGCCTGAAGTCCAACGATTAGTCTGCTGAATGAAGCTAAACAATTAAAAACACAATCTATTTTATGGYTTATTTTATAGGAACAATTGGAAAAACTATTACTGCTGGAATCTGCAGAGGAAATGCACAATTACGAGCCCAAGAGAGAGGAGCAGCCAGAGCAGGGGAAGTGCAGCAGGGCCAGGTGAGGCACCAGGGAGGACTCCCAAAAAACACTGCCCAGCTCTGGCGTTCATGAGAGCAAGGGGGGAACAARCAGCTCAATTCCCAAAGATCCTGGTCAATGTTAAAATTTAAAAAAAAAATCAATATTTAATGCAATGTGAAATCAGAGGATGGTTTTGTGACACATCTTTGCATGGCCATTGAGGAGGAGCACTGCAATGTACATCCATCCATGAATCCATCCTTCATCCATCCATCCATGGATTCCATCCATCCTTTATCCATCCATCCATCCGTCCATCCATCATCCATCCATGGATTCCATCCATCCATCTGTCCATCCATTTGTCCATCCATCCATCCATCCATCCATCCATCCATCCATCCATCCATCCATCCATCCATCCCACCATCCATCCATCTGTCCATCCACCCATGGATTCCATCCATTCATCCTTCATCCCTCCATGGATCATGGTTTCACACACAGGAGATGCTGCACTCTTACAAATCCCCTGGGAGCGAATTTGCACCTCAAACCACTGGAACAGCTTTAAAAACGAACCTTCCTGACACCCAAGGCACAGCCTGGGACCATGGTAAGCACCCAACTCCCTCCCAAAAACGCATCTTGGGCTCCCACCATGGCACTGGGAGCTGGGACACACCAGTGAGAACTGGGACACCAGTGACACAGAGCTGGGACACACCAGTGACAGCTGGGACACACCAGTGACAGCTGGGACACCAGTGACACACAGCTGGGACACATCAGTGACACAGAGCTGGGACACACCAGTGAGAGCTGGGACACACCAGTGACACACAGCTGGGACACACCAGCACTCAGGATCCCTTCCCTCACTTAACCTGCCACAATTTCTTTCCCAAACATCCCCCCCTGAATTCCCAGAGCTGAGCTCCCAAGTCCCCGTTGGGATTTGTGCCCATTTGTGGTGACTAATCCTTATTTTGGAGGTTGCTGGGCAATAGGGCCCTTCCATTTGCTCGGGAAGGGAAGCTGCAGCATTTCAAGCAGCACGAATTCCAGCCTGCTACAAGTCTCCCAGCTGGCAGAACAGCTTGAACATTCTGTATTTTTGATGAAATCTTTGATCACCTCATTGCGAGATCTGGTTGCCTCCTCTCAGCTCGCTGGCAGCTCTGAGCACAGCCTGCCATCCCGAGATGGGGTTTGTTCTTTTGCGGATTAGATCCCTTAAATAAATAAACCAAACTGTCTCCCAGAGCTCCTGATCAATAATGGCTCGGGCCCAGGGGCCTGGGGAGGCGGCACACGGAATTCCAGAGGGGAGCTGGAGCCCCTCTCAGCCCCCTGCGTCCATCCCCGGAGGGAGGGARGGAGCCTGCCCTGCCCTGCCTGAACGCGGCAGGCACCGCTGATCCCTCGTTACCTTGGAGATCTTCCCCGTTCCCAGGTTACCACAAGGAAAACGCAGCGTGCAACGAGCGGTGGCAGCTCCAGCTYGTTCCAGAAGGGTTCGGATGGGCAGGAAGACCCCCCAAAAAAACAACCTCCACCCCCCGGCAGCAGAGCCCGGTGCGGCTCCTGGGCACGGGAACCTCCCAGGAGGAATTTGCTGTCCCTCCTTGGCCATGGAGGAGCCGCCCAGCCCCTCAGCAGCCCCAGAGCAGCCCCAGAGCAGCCCCAGTGCCAGGCTGAGAGCCCACCCCGGCTGCGGGGAGCTGCCCTCGCTGTCACCATCACCTCCCCTGTCTGTGGCACCGAGGTTGTGCGAGTCCCCTGCCAGCGAGGGGAGAGGGCTGCGAGCCGCAGGAACGGCTCTGTCAGCGTCAGCCGAGACAAACACAAGGAAAAATAGACTGCAAAGTGTTTCCTTGAGTTATTGTATCAGCTGGGATGTTTATTGCTGCTTGGCCTCGGTCCCGAGGATTGTTTTAAATAATGAGYTCTTCGGTGGGGACCTGCGCTGAGGCAATATTTATATAAACACGGGCTTGATTAAGAGMGAGGAGAAGCCAGCAGGAATTTCCCCCTCGTCTTCAGAGACCCTAAATCACATCCACGCCGCAGGACACTCTGAGGGGCCGATCCCAGCCYGCAGCTTTGAGCACGGGGGCAGCTCAGCAGCACCCACAGGAGCAGGGGAAAGCCGCAGGCGGGCGCTGCTCTGATCACGGGAGGGGCTGGCACCGAGCTGAACCCTTGGGGAAGTCCYGGGGTGGCCAAAGGCACCGCGGCTCCTGTCCCTGCTGTCCCCTCCTGCGGGGGTCT
Organism: Alauda arvensis; assembly: GCA_902810485.1. Taxonomy (NCBI): domain Eukaryota; kingdom Metazoa; phylum Chordata; class Aves; order Passeriformes; family Alaudidae; genus Alauda; species Alauda arvensis. The sequence continues at coordinate 226,389 of CADDXX010000878.1, read as the reverse complement.
CACAGGAGCTGCCCCTCGAGGAGCGGGAGGAGCTGGGAATCCCCCGCCCTTCAGCACTAGGAAAGGTGAATCTGGGTCCCTGGGAATCCCACACCTTTCAGCACAAGGAAAGGTGGTGAATCCTTGTGAATCCCCCACCCTTCAGCATGAGGAAAGGTAAATCTGGGTCCCTGTGGATCACCCACACCCTCCAGCACAAGGTAAATCTGAATCCCTGTGGATCCCCCACTTTACAGCACAAGGAAAGGTAAATCTGAGTCCCTGACAAGGAGCAGGGAGAGGTTTCCAAGCGTTCTGCCCGAATTTACCAAACTGGTACCAAACTGGAGGGCAGGGGGAGGACCCCGCACCCCATCAAACCCCTGCCCACCCTCAGCCACCGCCCCCTCCTCACWCAGCAAAGGCCAGGCCGCGGATCCCGGGATGTTTTTGGCAAGGCAGAGCCTCCCTTCCCCTCCCCAGCTGGGATTCGCCATCCATCAGTCCCGATCCCAATGGATCCATCAGCCCCGAGCCAGCCTGGCAGCAGCAACAGCTCCCCCTCGAATATCCCAGGGCAGGAGGCACCTGTGGGATCCCTCGGAGGGAGAGAGGAGGGAAAAGGCTGCGGGAAACTCGGCCCCACCCTGCCGAGGCAGAGCCCACCCCTGAACTCTTTAATTCCAGGTTCCTTCTGCCTCGCACTCCGCAAATTCAATTCCTTTCCTGCCTCCTCCCTCAGCCACGACCCCGCACAAAGCAGGCACTCGCATCTCCGTGAGTCAAAGGGGATCGTGCAGCTCTCAGCTGCGCCAAGAGATGGCCCAGACACATCCAAGATGTTTCAAACTTCGTTTGAGGACTAACATAAGTGATTAACAGTTGTCTGTAGCGTTAGGAGGCAGCGAGTGGAAGTCCTTTTATCAAATCGGGAGCTGCCAACAGCTCCCCGCTGACAAGCTATCTTTAAATGCTCCACGATGCCTCTGCAAAGCCCCGGAGCTTTGCTGGATCCCTCTCCCGCACTCTCCACACGTCAGCTCTTCCCTCCTTGTCAGGGCAGAGCCACGGCGAGCCCTGGTGCCACCCYGAGGGCTGGGGGCTCCCCTTCCTTCTCTGCTGCAGCCAGGAACAGCAGATCCTGCAGGATCCGGGCGTTTGGGTGTTGAAACCCTGCCCAGAGAGAGAGGATGGGGTCAGGGCTGGCTCACAAAGATCCTCAGGGCAAAGCAAGGTGAGGGTGCTGCACCGGGGACCCCAAAAACAGCCAGGTGGGGGTAAACACCTGTGAGGATCTGACCCCAAAAACAGCCAGGTGAGTGCAAACCCCTGTGAGGATCTGACCCCAAAAACAGCCAGGTGAGGGTAAAGCCCTGTGAGAGCCTGACCCCAAAAACAGCCAGGTGAGTGCAAACCCCTGTGGCCCCATGGTCCGGGGCTCCCCCAGCACAAACCCCGAGCCCTCCCCTGCCCTGGGGATGGTTTCACACCTGCCCTGCTCTGTTCTCACCCCAGTTTTGGGGATGCTCTCGCTGTTCCTGCCTCARTSCAGWCCCACWMYCCCTGTCCCTGGGGAGCAGTGGGGYTCCACACCCTCTGCCTGTGCCACCACAGAGCCCCTTCCCTCAGCCCCAGCCCCACGTGGGGCTTGTCTGGGCTTGGCTGATCCATCCTCCGGGATTAAATCACTCCTAAAGCATCAAAGAGCCTCCCCTGCCCCACCAGGAGCTGCGAGSTTTAATTACTCGGCACGGGGGTATTACGTGTTGCTGCAAAATAATTGTAATTTCGAGTATCCCACCCCATAATTAACAAATGCACCGGGCAGGGAGTAAAACCCATCTCAAAAATGAGGAGTTAAATTTTTCTTAATTACATGCGCTGAACCGAATCTGCCCCTGAGCAATGCACATGTAATCCCAGAGAAGTTTTCAGTGAAACACTGAAATAAAAATAGTCTGCAGTTATCATCTGTGCTGCAGCAATCCTTGCAGCCCCCCACCAMGGTGAGGGACTCCAGCTTTATTTAGAGTTTGGAACAGGGACAAGGAAGGTAAACTAAGCTGAGGGAAGAGCTGTGTGACACTGGGATTTGCACAATGCACAAATTGTGTGGAGTTGGTGGTGTTTGATGCCACAACTGTAAAGCAGAGCTGAGTCCAGGCTCCAGGTGAATTCCCATGGCAAAGCCTGAAGGGCTCATGGAGCAATTCCAGCCGGCCTGGGCAGGGAGCTGGGTGCATCAGGGCCCTGCAGAGACCTGGAACGGAGGGAGGGAGGGAGGCCACTGTGTGCTCCCCATTTCTGCATCCAGGCCTCACTCTCAGCAAATGCTGCATCCCTTCCCTCCTGCTGCTCCTGCTCCTGGGCTGCATCCCTTTCCTCCTTCCCCCCTTTCCCTTCTGCTCTCCTCCCTTCCTTCTCTCCATCCCTTTTCTCCTGCTCTCCATCCCTTCTCTCCTCTCCATCCCTCCTGCCCTCCTTTTCCTCCTGCTCTCCATTCCTTCCTTCCTGCTTTCCTGCTGCTCCTGAGCTCCATCCATTCCATCCTGCTCTGGATCCCTTCTCTACTGCTCTCCATCCCTTCTTGCCCTCCCTCCCCTCCTGCCCTCCTCTTCCTCCTGCTCTCCATCTCTCCATCCCTCTCCTCCTGCTGTCCCTCTCTCCTTGGCAGGGTTCAGGCTGCACCCAAAGCCCCAAGCCCAAATCCCAAAGCCCCAAATCCCAAATCCCAAATCCCAAATCCCAAATCCCAAATCCCAAAGCCCCAAAGCCCAAAGCCTGGTCCTGCTGCCCACCCCCAGAGCAGAGGATGGATGCAGGGAGGCTGCTCAGGGACAGGCAGCCCGACAGCTTGAGGAAGGGTGGCAAAACTCAGCTCCCAATTATTACAATTAAAACCTCAAAACTGTTGTCATGTACGAAGGGACAGAGCAGAATCTGGCAAACGGGAAGGGGAAAAAACCAAATTTCACATAATGACAAAAAAAAAAAAAATCCCTGAAGACAACCTTGTCATTTTTTGAAAGCATCTCAACA
>CADDXX010000878.1:205053-215581 GCA_902810485.1 Alauda arvensis | reverse complement strand
GAGCTGCACACCTGAGCTGAGCAGTGGAGCTGCACACCTGAGCTCACAGCAGAGCTGCACACCTGAGCTCACAGTGGAGCTGCACACCTGAGCTCAGCATGGAGCTGCACACCTGAGCTCACAGGGGAGCTGCACACCTGAGCTCAGCATGGAGCTGCACACCTGAGCTCGGCAGGGGAGCTGCACATCTGAGCTCTGCAGGTGAGCTGCACACCTGAGCTCACAGTGGAGCTGCACACCTGAGCTGAGCAGGTGAGCTGCACACCTGAGCTCACAGTGGAGCTGCACACCTGAGCTCAGCATGGAGCTGCACACCTGAGCTCACAGTGGATTTCACAGGATTTTGGCACACGGAGCCGCCCCTGGTTCCCCAGTTTCCCAGCTCCACGCCAGGATGAGCTGCTGGAGGTGACCCCAGGGAAGGGCCCTGCAGGTTCCAGCGTCTCCAGCTGCTCCAGGGACCATCCTGGTGAGGTCCCTGCAGCCACCAACACCCCCAGAAATCCCCCAAACGCAGAGTGGGACGCTGTTTTGGGTTCAAACCCTTCCCAACCCCGAGGATCCTGCCGAGCTGAGCGTTGTGTGCAGGATGGAATTGCCGGGGCTGCCGTGSCCGCTCTCCCCGCCCGCAGGTGGCAGCGTCTGCCCGCGCTTCTGCTGCTCCGCTCAGCACGGAAATTCAGTGTACAGAGGGAATCTGCAGGGAAACAGAGCCCGGCCTGGGATGGAAATTCAGTGTACACAGAGAATCTGCAGGGAACGGAGCCCGGCCTGGGATGGAAATTCAGTGTACAGATAAAATCTGGAGGGGAACGGAGCCCGGCCTGGGAGAGGAGCAGAGCCCAGCCTTGGAGGGGGACAGAGCCCGGCCTGGGAGGGAAACAGAGCCCAGCTTTGGACAAGAGCAAGCTTTGGAGGGGAAAGAGAGCCCAGCTTTGGAGGGGAACAGAGCCCAGCCTTGGATGTGAACAGAGCCCAGCCCAGCCTGTCCCGGGCTCTGCTCTGTAGAGCCCAGCTTTGGAGGGGACAGAGCCCAGCCTGTCCCGGGTATAGAGCCCAGCCCAGCCCAGCCCAGGCTGTCCAGGTTCTGTCCAGCTCCTCGGGCACAGCCACAGCAGCGCCACCAGATGCCACCAGATGCCACCAGCTCACCCAGCGTCCTCCCCCTCCCTCTCCACAGACGCAAACCATCATCCGAAGGCCCGGGCTGTGCTGGAGAGCTGTGACGCCTCTGGCGAGCTCTGCGGATGAATAATGCAATCAGGAGCTGCTTCAGGCAATCAGCRCAGCTGAGCAGCGATTGCGCCCCAATTGGGGAAAAAAAAACCAAAAAAACATGTGCCCAGAGGAAAAAAAAACAACCAGAACAAACAGCAGAATGGTGGGATAATAGCCCGGCTGGCAGGGAGGCACAGGATGTGTTAGAGCAGCGAGAATTCGGTGTGTGCCCTCTGCTTCCCCCCGGCTGGGCAGGGGCTGGCACCGCCGATGGGGGCACGGGAACGGAGGTTACTGACATTTTCATGGCGATAGGGACGCCAAAATTGCAGTGTGAGGCTGCAGGGTGCTCCAGGCAAGGCCAGTGAAGGCCCTGAAGGAGCTGAGCAGGACTCCAGGAGCCGATTCCATCCATCCCCGGCCAGGCTGGAGGCTCCCCCTGTGCCCCGTCCCCACCAGGAGCTTCCAGGGCCGCAGCTCAGCCCCTCCCGGCTGGGATAAAGCAGCGCCTTTCACTGCACAGCTCCTCAGCCAGGCCCCCGGCCGGGATTTTCCTAATTTGTTCCTGTGATGGCTCCTTCTCCCGACAGTTAATTAGCCGTGCCTGCGAACAGATGTGCTCCTGCAGCTCTGAGCAGAGGCTGAGCGTTCCACTGAGGAGTTCTGTGCTGGCCAGAGGAGCCATCCATCAGGGAATCCATCCATCAGGGAATCCATCCATCAGGGGAATCCATCCATCAGGGAATCCATCCATCAGGGGAATCCATCCCCGCTGGATCCGTGCCTGCACGCTGGGATGGAGCCCCCGCTCTGTCTCCTCTTTCCCGGCCCAAATGGCTCCGCTCCCTCTCACCAGAGAGGCTCTGGATCCCTTTTAGGGCTCTTTCATGGGCCTTGCCCGTGTTTCAGATGTGCAGACCCCGGGGAAGATCCGGGGCTGGGCGCATTTGGGAGCTCGTTTACACCAGATCTGGGGAAAGGCAGGGTTTGATTTCCCAGAGCACCAATTTCAGTGGGAAAGGAGGATGAGAGAGGCCTGGGAATGGGGAGGATCAAACTCCTCCTGGGCAGTGAGAACACCCACACTGACACTGAGCCGGGGTGATAAAGGAGGACAGAGGGAGATAAATTCTGCTGCTTCAGACCCAGCACGGTGGGGACTCCAAATCAGCTCCTTTGGGTGGAATTTCCCTGGAATCGCTCCCTCTGGGGAGATGGGGACGCACAGGCAGCAGAGACAGAGCTGTGCCCTCCCAGATCGAACCCTTCCTGCYGCTCCCAGGTGAGAAGGGAAGGAGCTGAACCCCGAATTTCCATCCTGCACGGCCCCAGCCCCTTCCCCTCCATCGGGGGTGCACAAACAGCCCCCGCTGCTCCCGGGCTCGGAACCGTCCAGGTGGGGGGTAAAACAGATCGGGCCGGAATTTTGGAATTTGGGAGCAAATGAGCCGTGCTGCCGCWGGCTCCGGGCTCCCGATTTAATAACCATGCATCTCCAGCTAATGGACAGTCTGTCAGCTCCCTCTGATGGARATCACCTGCTCCTCTAATGAGCATTAACCGAAGTGACAGCGGCGTGGCCTCTCCTCTCGGTGCCACCTGCAGCAGCACGGCAGCGATCCGCCCCCATCGGCCCAGAAACGCAATTATTCTGTTTAATTGGGAGGCACAAACACCCCCTGTGATGGGACACGGAGCTGGACGCGGCCGGGAGGAGAASGGGCTGCAGGAGAACTCGCTTTGTTTATTTAATGTGTGTTTTATCAGCGGGATCGGTGCTCATTTCCCGCTAATGAGGGTGAGAAYGGCTCCTGGCTCCTGCAGCGCCTCCTGCTCGGGCCAGAGCAGATTTTTGGGGCAGAGCTGCGGGCAGGGACATCCCAAAAGCTGCTGTTGGGAGCTTTTAATCCCCAAATCTGGAAGGGATTGGGGTTTATCTGCTGCACATCCTTGTCTGGCAGCATCCACAGGGATASTGGGACTTCTCACACCTCTGCTGAGGCCCAGGGTGCCAAATTTCCACCAAAATGTCCGAATTTTAAATAAAAACGGTAAAGATTCTTCAAGGTTCACAGTAATTGGAGGGGAAAAAAATATCTCAGAGAGGGAGATTGGCCTGGAGCATCTGTTCCCCTTAATCCTGGCCCTGSTTCCAGACACCTCCCAGCAGCTCCAAGCCCTGCCGGGTGCTGAGCCCTCAAAAACCTCTCACCCGCAGCCTTCATCACGGAGGGACCCTCGAAATTAATGAAGGATTCTCTCGGCTGCCTCCTGATTGTCTCAGCCCCGCTGATTCCGAGCTCCTGGTGGCCCTTACGGGGCCTCTCGAGCCTGATGAGAGCTCGGCTCTGACACAGCTCTGACACAGCTCCATCACAGCTCCGTCCTGGGGGGTTTTGGGCATGAAGGACAGGGTTTGGGACACTCCTCTGCTCTGACACAGCTCGATCCTGGGGTTCTTGTGCACCCAGAGCAGGGTTTGGGGAACTGCTGCTCACACCCAGCTCCATCCTGGGGGATTTGTGCATGAAGAGCAGGGTTTGGGGCACTCCTGATTGGACACAGCTCCATCCTGGGGTTTTTTGTGCACCCAGAGCAGGGTTTGGGGCACTGCTGCTCTCACACAGCTCTGTCCTGGGGTTTTTTGTGCACCCAGGATGTGCAGGGCAGGGTTTGGGACACTCCTCTGCTCTCACACCCCTCTCCCACATCTCTCCTCTCCTCTCCCCTGCCAGCCCCAGGTGCGAATACCCCGTTACAGATCCCTGGGGGAGCCGGGCTGAGCCCCCTCAGTGGCTCCAGAGGGAACCTCAGAGCTCCCAGGCTCCTCCTGCTCCCCCGCCACCACCAAAAATCCTTCCCGAGAGTGCCCAGAGTGCTCAGACAGGCGAGATGAACGGGCCTAAGTGATACATGTGCTCTAATTAGAGAGTGTAATCACCTCGGGCTGATCATTACCGCTGCCTTTATGTTTATCATTGCACCGCATTAAGGTCCCTGGCAGTTCTTTCATCTGACTCACGCTCAAGGACATCAGGTTTTTAATCACTGAACACCTTAAACACTGTGGGGTTTTTTTTTTTTTTCGGGGATGTTTGAAGATTAATTATTTTAGCAGTGTAAACTGTACCTCTCTGAAGGTTGATTTAAACCCCTCTCATCTGCACTCGTGTCAGCTCTCTGGAAATCAGGAGCGCAGAAAACGCACAGAAAAATGTTGTGTCATCCTTACTCTGCTTTTTCATCTGTTTTTGTTTTGTTGGAGGATTCTCAGCTCTGTGTGGGACCTGTCAGAGTTTCAGCCCTGTCAGAGCTGAGGGGTTTTCACTGGGGCAGCTCCTGCCTTGGGATTTCCTGCTCCTGCTCGCACCCAGGGGCTGCCCTGCACTGTTCCCGTAAGGGAAAGGGAAAGGGAAAGGGAAAGGGAAAGGGAAAGGGAAAGGGAAAGGGAAAGGGAAAGGGAAAGGGAAAGGAAAAGGAAAAGGAAAAGGAACCCTCTAAAACACAAACAAAACCCAAACAAAAAAACCCACCAAAAAAACAACCAAAAAAAAAAACCCAAAAAACCCCAAAAACCCAAAACCAAACAAAACCCCCCAAAACCAACCAACCAACCAAAAAACCCAAAAATAATCAAAATTGCCGCGTGATCTCCTTTCCTGATCACCCCGGGACGGTGTCACTGTGTCCTCTCCCACCTTGGATCACCCCGGGGCTCAGTGTGAGGACTCTGAGCAGTGCTKGGCATCCCCCGCCTCCAAACGGGCACAAATTCAATGGAAACACCAAAAAAAAATAAACCCAAAAAACCCCTGACARCACCCCTGACCCTGCCCGGGTTTGCGATGCAGCTCACGGCGGAACGGGGCCCTTTGAAATTCAGATGAAGCCCTTCCCAAATCTGTTTGAAGGCGGCGGTGGCTCCTCTCACACGTGCCGGGGATGCTCTGCCTGCATGAATACCAATAATTCCCAAAAAAAAACCTCTGAAAGGCGCAGAACCAGCCAGCAAAGGGCAAAGGGCTCCTGGTGCCGCCTCTGCCCCGCGCAGGGAACCCCTCCCAAGGACAGCGACTGAGTTCGGGAGGGGAAAACCCCACAAAGGCTCTGCCCCAGGGCCTGGGAGCTGCGGGAACGGGAAATGCGCTTTTTAAAGAATGGGAAATGTGTTTTTGAAGGAACGGGAAATGCGCTTTTTAAAGAATGGGAAATGCGCTCTTTAAGGAATGGGAAATGTGCTTTTTAAGGAATAGGAAATGTGCTTTTTAAAGAATGGGAAATGTTCCTTTTAAGGAATGGGAAATGTGTTTTTTTTAAGAATGGGAAATGTGCTTTTTAAAGAATGGGAAATGCCCTTTTTAAGGAATGGGAAATGCGCTTTTTAAGGAATGAGAAATGCGCTTTTTAAAGAATGGGAAATGCGCTTTTTAAGGTACGGGAAATGCGTTTTTTCAGGAATGGGAAATGTGCCTTTTAAGGAATGGGAAATGTGCTTTTTAAAGACTGGGAAATGCGCTTTTTTATTAATGGGAAATGCGTTTTTTAAGGACTTCTACAACACAACACTGAGCCTCCAGCCAAGAATTCTCTCTGTTATTAGAAAATCAATTACTCCTTCCAGCCTGGACTGCAAATATCGCAGGTGGCCGAAGAGCCTGGGATGTTTTTCCACTCGTAAACTTCTCTCTCTGCMGTGGGAGTAGCAGGGAGGGGGTCATAAAATCCGCGTCTCGTGGCTCCTGCACATTTCAACATCGCTCTCCTGCCGCGGAGCCGGTGAGTGGAAAACAAATTTAAATCGAGGTAAAAGCCCAGGCAGAGCTCATCCATCCATTCTGCGGGCAGAGGTGGATTTTTGGCTCCTTTGGGAAGGGAACTCGTCTTTTTTTTCCTCTGTGTGGAGCCGGAACTTTGATTGTCCTCGGGCAGGAGCAGTTCCCGGGSTGGGGATGGAGCCTGGGGTGGGGATGGGATCCTTGGGCTCCCTCCTGCTCTGCTCCTGCACACAGAGCTCTCCAGGCCTGATTTTAAGGTRTTTTTATCCCCAAGGAGAAGTTTCTAACGCAGCTGCTCTGACTGAGCTGGTGCTGCACAAACACAGCAGCCTCCATGCAAAACAAAAACAAAAAACAAACGAACGAACAAAAACCGCAGCAGAGCCTACAGAAAGTTCTCAAAAAAACCAGAACAGATTCGGAACCAGAGCTGTGGCAGCCTCAGAGCTCCCCTGTAGGTCCTGCTGCCATTCCCAGCTCCTCCTTCCCCCAAATTCCAGCATGGACAGTGCCCAGCTCCTTCCCCTGACACAGCCTAATGAACCCCGGGCCATTAATTACCCAAACCCCGGGCCATTAATTACCCAAACCCCCTGTCCAGGGCCACCCGAGCTCCATCAGCTCCTGCTCAGACCCTCCCGGAGCTGTCACCCCCAGACTCATCAGGAGCCCCGGAACAAAGTGTTTGCATCACTTAAAAAAAACGAAACCCAAGCAAAGCAGAGATGCTGGCGATGACATCTTTGATGTTTTATAGATTAAGAGAGTCTCTYATGAGGAACAATCATTCCTTGTGTCATCCCTTTTCCTGGCTTGGAGAGTTTTCATTAACTGAGATTAACATTAACTGGAAAATAATTAAAGTGGCTTAGGGAGCCCGGCCTTCCCATCAGCAGCAGCAATAATTAATCAACACAATCAATAGGTTTTAATAGCATTAAAATTCTGATTTACTGCCTTGTTGCTCGGGCCCACACCTCCCACTTCTATTCTTAGCCCYGCTGTGGGCAGGAGAGTCCTGAGGACAGCACCAGGAGGACAAATATAGAAATTAAACACAGAAATTAAACCAAACTTCATTTTCACTGTCCCTGTAAGAAAAGGTCGTGGGTTTTTTTTTTCCCCTCATCATTTTTTCTTCATAAATCACTCACCCCTGGCCCGTGATTCTGAACCCATCAGTTCCCTCTGAGGTCCAAAATAAAGAGAATAAAAGGGGAGCCCAGAGGGGGCAGAAGCAGCTCAGCCCCCTCCTCATCCCCAACTGGGGGCAGAGAATTCCTGGGCAGGGCTGGGACCCTGCAGAACGTTCTGGACACTTCTGGAGAAGCCCAGGCGAGGTTTTACCGCCACATCACTGAGGATGCAGCAGCTCTGGGGGCAGAGCCCGCTCCTGGTGGGTGCAGGAGGGGAAAGGCTCCAACCCAAGCCCAGCCCTGGGGTTTCTGTGCACGGAAAATGAGCGGTGCCTCCCCAGTCTGGTGCTCCCTTTCCTTCTTCACGTACCTGGAAATCCCAGAGCAGCCCCTGTGAGGTGYGAGGGCCCCTCAGGTGTGAACCAAAGTGAGAGGGGGCAGGGGCAGAGCAGCACCTGAGGCTGAACCTCCTCACCCTGACTGCAGCTCCCACCCCGATGTACAGAAACAACCCCAAAATTCGCAGCTCCAGCTCATCCCAGGCGCTCCCCGCACACACAAAGAGAACCTCTCATGCTCGCTGTCGTGGCAGACAAAAGCTGCAGCTCTGCCTCGCTGCTCCTGACACTTGTAAAGCTTTTGCAGGCAGGCAGGCGAGATTTGTCAGAACAAAGCTGACGCTTTAAATGAGGAGCGGCGGKGAAATGGGTGAAGATGCGCTGCTCTCACGGAGGGCGCCGGCAATTTGAGCACAACAGCGCCGAGTCAGCGTGGGGGAGTCAAAGCAGGGRTCCCTTCAGGGGGGTAAAGGATGGGAAAGCTGCGAGGCAGGAGGGGGAATTCAGCAGTTCTTGGGCTGGGGGTTCACCTGTGTGGACACCTTGGGGATTGCACCGCTCCTGACACAGCACAGACGGGCAGGAGCAGCAGCAGGGCACAGAAAGCGCAGCTCTGGGCACAGAAATCGCAACCCTGGGCACAGCAATCGCAGCTCTGGGCACAGCAATCACAGCTCGGGGCACAGAAATCGCAGCTCTGGGCACAGAAATCACAGCTCTGGACACAGCAATCACAGCTCTGGGCACATGGGGAGTTCCAGGGCCCGGTCCCAGCCCTGTCCATCCCTGATGTGAGCACATCAGGGCGCTGGGAATGAGAATTCCCCCCAGCCCTGTGGAAAACCAGAGCATCTCTGGGTCTCCTGGATGGGCAGGAGCCTGGGCAGGGGGTGGATCCTCCCTGGCCTGGGTCAGATTCGGTGCTGGTTTTTGGTCTCAGCCCTGGGAAGCACTGCCAGGGCTGTTTGTGAGGATTTGGAGGTCACAAGGGTTTGATTGGTGTGATTTTTGTTGTGTCACTGGGTGAGTAGAAGGGTTTTTATATTTTCTGTATGGATATAATAGAGTCAAAATGGAGGCAGATCGGTGTGATAAGAGCACGTGTTTCTGTCTTCCTTTTCCTCTTCCTCTTTGCAAAGGGTGATGGGTTTTTAGGATTGGTGAAGGTAAAATTTCACTGCATGACATGGGTTTAGTTATTGGTGTTTAGAGAAAAACAATGTTAACGTAGTTTAGAACATAAAAGCCCAGGCGCTGTCGTAAAAAAAAGGAGAGAAACCATTTTTCCAGCTGCCTGTGAACTTCACGCTGGACAGAGAGAACTTAGAGATAAGATTTGTAAAATAAACACCTGCAGTCCCCAACCCAGACGTTCTCTGATTCCTTCTTTCAAGCATGGGCCGGTGAAAAGAAAGATTTTACACTGCTGGGGTGATCTCAGAAGAGATAACTCTGACAAAGCCCAGTCTCTGTGATCATCCCCCACCACATCCATCCCTGCAGCCCCCAGAGCTCCTGAGAACTTTTCCAACAGCCCACGGATTAAAGGAACCATGCCCTGAGTTACAACTCCTCTGTATTAAAGTGATCAGAACAGATTAGTGATAAATACAAAATAATTGATTTTTTTTCTCCCCTCCCATCTCCTCCCTCCCCCAAACAAGCTTAAACTAATAACAATAATTACATGGAAGTGTTGCCATCGGGAAGTTTGTGCGCTTGTGGCAGTGAAATCAATTGTTCCGGGGAGGGATTTTTATCTCGGGAATTAATCACTGCTGCCTCCAATTACTGCACCGCCGGGACGTGGAACACGCAGGGGGAGCATCTTCATCAGGGAACGGGGCTGTGGCACAACCGCGGGGCCTGGGGAAGGGAAAGGGCTGGGAAAACTTCCCCTGGTGGAGCCCAGGGATCCGACAGCGCCAGGCCGGGGCTTCCTGGGAGCTGCTGGAAGRAATAAATTGTATTTATCCCGTTTTTCTGGCCGGGTCACTGCCACAATCGTGTCCCACGTCCCTCCTTCCATCCTGGAGCAGATCCCGAGGGGCGCCCTGAGCATCTCTGCCAGGCACCTCCTTCCCAGAGTCAGAACCTTTCACTTCTAATTAAGCTAAAGGGCAAATTTCCACCTCGAAGTGATCCAAAATTTGCTTTTGTGTGTAACTGGGGGTGCTGAGCTTCCCCACAGCCATTCCTTAATCACCTTATTTAAGGAATCCTTTAGGGACCCAGGAAAACTGCGCGTTTCAAACATGAAAGTATTATTAGCAGTGAGCGGTGGAAGTGATTGTTCTGRAATAGAAAAACATTTCCCGAACGAATCCGTGCCAGCCTTAATTACGCTGCCATTGTGTTTTATCTTCCTGCTCCCCACACYGAGACAAAGGGTGGGTGGGAAAGAATGGAAACAAGGTGAAAATGAGYGCTCATTAAACCGCAGACTACACAAGTACTCCTTCCGTGCGAGAGGGCTGTAAATATGACTTTTAATGAAGTTATGACATGCTTGCCAATAAAAGTCATTTACTTCCCAGTATTACAGTTAATTATACACAGCTGGAGCCATTTATGGCCMGTCCCTTGTTCGCTCTGCCTGGGCTCCTTAACCCTTCCACAGCTCCGGGGCTGGCACTGCCAGGCAGGGAGGAATTTTGGGAGGAATTCCAGGAGGAGTGGGGGTGCTGAGAGAGCAGAGAGTGCAAATCTGCAGCTCAGATCCTGGCAGGTGCAAACCCTGCGGTTTGTCCTCTGTTCCTCTCACCTGTCCATGGGTCTGAAAATGGGATTTCCTTGGGTTTTTGGGGTTTGCCGCAGCTCCCAGGGACGTTCAGCTCCCCCAGGATTCACCACTGGTGCTCCCCTGCTTTTTTTGGGTTGGGTTTGTTGTGATCTGAGCCCATCCAAACCCAAGGTTTGTGTTATTTCAAACACCTCTCCTGTCCCCCCAGCACGTTCAGCACCCCTGGCACTCCAGGCTTTCTAGTCCATAAACCTCCTCTGAGCCTTTTTTTGGACACTCCTGCGATTTTCACCCCAATAACTGCAGGGACACTCGGGG
>CADDXX010000878.1:183110-200190 GCA_902810485.1 Alauda arvensis | reverse complement strand
GGAAGGTGAAGCCTCCTCCAAGCAGGGTTTAAATTCGGTTTCAGGGTGAGGTTGCTGTGTTGAATCCTCTGTTAAATTCGCTCTCTCTGAGTTAAATCCTTGTTGGACAATCTGAGCTGCTCCCCTCCAGGGCAGCGAGGGCAGAAAATGAACTCGAGGCGGTGAATTGGTCACTGCTCCCCGCAGGGGGACGAAAAGAACGGCAGATTTCTCACGGTGTTCAAACAACTCCGAGCATTTCTGGCACTTTCCCCCCTCTCTGCAGTCACTCGAAATGGGTTGTACGAGATCTGAGGGTCCCTCGCACTCGCAGGCACTGCACAAACACGGCGAGCTCCCGCTCCCTTTGCAGTTTCAAACACCACGCTCACTTTTATCTCTGAAAAAAAAAAAAAACCCACCCCGAGCCGGTTTCAGTGCGAAAGGAATCATCCAGCAGAGTGGGAAGTCCATAATTTGSCGGCTCCTGCTGCTCCCCGTGGCCTGTAATGACCGGAGGCTGTCGGAATGTCACCGCTCCGACGGCGAGCGGAGTTACAGCCACAACGCTGCGTGCGAGGGCATCAAACATTCATGACCATATCTGAGGCTTTCTAGTCCATAAACCTCCTCTGAACTCGAGTAATGGAGTTATCAAAAAGGCAGAGCAGCTGTTCATGGGGCCTGTGTGACATTCAGGGGCTCCGCCGGAACGTTCCGGGCTCTGCTGTGCCTTGGGATAATCAGGGCTGTTGTATAAAATATGAGCCAGACCTCAGCTCCTGGCTTTTTCCAATTTTTTCCCCCCACAATTTCAAGGGTAAGCACGTTATTTGGTGCAAACTTTTTTTTTTTCTTTCTCTCCTCTTTGTGATCCTTCTGGAATAGGTGGAAATTTGTAGCCTTGTTTCTTTGCTGTTTCGCTTGAAAACCCAAACAAGCCCGTTCCTCTGTTTGCTCTCATTTCCAGACTCTTTCTGAGGAGATTCCCGAGCTGGGATTSAGTCAGTCCCTCGAGGGAGCTGCATGAAAAGGGAACGTTCCCRTCCCTGGAGCTGCGTGTGGGGATCTCCTCGTTTCCTCCTGGATTCCCAGTTATCCCAGTCCGGGGGCTGTCAGTGCCACACCAGCCCCATCTGAGCCCTTTCACAGGGACAGCCAGAGCCAAACCTTCACCACTCAGTGCTCAATTAACTCCTGGACACCCCTGGTGCTGGATTGGTGGCCCTGGTGGTGGGATTGGTGACTTTGGTGTTGTCCTGGTCACCCTGGTGGTGTCCTGGTGATCCTGATGGTGCCCTGGTCACCCTGTTCCTGTTCTGGTGACACTGGTGCTGTTCTGGTGACCTTGGTGTTGTCCTGGTCACCCCTGGTGCTGTCCTGGTCACCTCTGGTGCTGTCCTGATGATCCTGATGAAGTCCTGGTCCCCCTATTCCTGTCCTGGTCCCCCTATTCCTGTCCTGGTCACCCTGTTCTTGTCCTGGTGACCCTGTTCCTGCCCTGCACACCCTGGGGAACCCCTCAGCCCTGCTTTTATCCCGGTTACACATTCCGTGGATGAAGCCAGGCTGGAGGCAGCGCAGAGCTGTCCCTGTGCTCGCTCTCCAGCTGCTGCTGGGGTTGCAGAGCTGCTGCTGGAGCTGGGATTTGTGTGCCTGCAGAGCCAGCAGGGCCTCSTGCTCTCCGTGTGGGATTTGGGAACGTTCTGCCGGGCAGCTCCTGCTCCAAACCCCCTTTTTCCTTGCCAGGGAAATCTGCTCCCAAATCCTTCTGCTGCCTGAAGCTGACACYGAATATTTCACCCTGTGCCTGCCCAAACTTTGGAGCATCACCCTGTGGACACAAAGAACTGATGGGAAACCCGAGGATTTTAAGCCTCACTCTTCTCATGTGTGGGTGCACATCCTGCTGTACAGGGCTGGGATAAATAAATAAAACTTCCCTGTCAGTCGGTTCTGCTGGATTTTCAGGAGAAAGCAGAAGTAGCTGTTACTCACGTAAATATGCAAAACTTTGCTGGTAACAAACTGCGAAAAAAAAAAAAAAGGCTAATTAGTGTAATTACTGTCATTATAATTCTAATTTAACGGCATAGACTTGTATTGCAGCAACATCAGAGCTGTCACATTTGCAAACTGCGTAATTATATGTATTAAGTGCTGTCTCTGTTGCATCCAGTGTATGAAATGGGCTGTTACCTTGGAGTGCTCCAAAAAAAGTCAGGATGTCACTGGMGGGCTGAGTTCTCCTCGATTCTTCTGATTCCCACTGAAGGGTGGAACAAAGAAGTCTGCCTAAATAAACGCCTTTTCMGAATTCCCTTGGCAAAACTCATAAATGGATGGGGAGCTGGAAATGCTGAATGAAATCATGGCAGGCTTGTCAGAGAGCTCCCAGAGCTGGCAGTGTAGCCAGGGAGGAGCAGCTCGGAGCATGGAAATGCGTTTGGGTTGTGCCTTTCACACCCAGCCCTTGGCTGAGCCAGGCTTGGGCCAAGTGAGGAGCTCAAAACCATCAGGAAGATCTCCTGGAAGCGGCTGGGAGATGGGTTTGCTCCTGAGGCAGCACCAAATCCTTTCCATTCGGCGTTTGCCATCGCTGTTTGTCACCGGGGTGGGAGGGCAGGGATGTGACACCGCCTTTGCCTGCCCAGCGGGATTCTCCGAGCTGACACAACCTCGGAACAAAACCTGACCCAAAAAGCTTCGGGGAGGAGCAGGAAACTCCGACAGGAGCAGGGTTTTGACGTGACCCACATGAAATCTCCATCCTGGCTCTTTGAACCTGGCTTTCCTTCCCTCAGTGTGACACGTCTCACACCCTCCCGAGCCCCCSGAGCAGGCAGGGGAAGAGCATCCTGCGGGACTTCCTTCGTTAGTATGGATTTATGCTTCTGGAGCACTCCTGATGGTTTTTGTTTTCCCCCCCTCTTTTCTACATAAAAAACGAGCTGCTTTTGTAGCTAACATGGTGTTATGAATATTAATCCGGAGGGTTTATTTTTGTTATTCTAAATCCGCCCGCACCCTTTGTCAGGAGAAAAATGGGACATAATTAATCTCTCTGTTAATCTTGATATTTGCATGGAACAAGTGAAACAAGCTCTTCAAACCACTCGGCTGACTCTCGAGAAGCGTTTTCTCTGCAGTTCAGAGGGAAACTCGAGGGCTGCTTTATTTATTTCTCCCCATCCCCTCACATTCAATACACACACAGTGGGAGGCAGATTTTGGTTTTTTTCCTCCAGTTCCCGGTGAGTTTTATCTGGTTCAGAGCAGCAGGGGGAGGATGAATCCAGAAGTTCCCRAACTGGGAAAGGCTCCAGAACCGCTGCAGGGACAGGGATTCTCTCCGGGTTTACACCTGGATTTGGTGTTTGGGTGTAGCAGAAGGGAATAGACCCCTGGTCATTAACAGCTGGGTTAATTACTCCATACAGCCTTGCCCCTGGTGATCGAGATCGGGTTCCTCTGCTCACCAAATTCACTTTTAGAACACAGAGGATGGTGCAGCCCCCTGTCACTCCCCGCAAAAAGCTTTTGGGGTGTTGCTCTGTGCAACTTTCCACCCCTAAGGGTGCTTTGGTGTGATTTAAATCCTCCCAACCACTCCTCCGTGGGATGAAGAATATGGAAAATGATAACCCAGAGTGGCCCCCGAGCCTGGGAATGCGGCTTCTCCCGAGCCTCTGAAGTGTAATTGAGTTAATAACTGGTTAACTGCTCGCTAATGTGTCATTTTCTCATTTAGGAAGTCGTAATTAACACACGGGGCCCGTGGATGCGCGCAGGGGTGGGAGGGGAGGGCAGGGAGGRTGAATCTCATTTTCCTCCCTCTTTTTTCCGAGTGTGGAGAGATGAAAATGCCTTCTTCAGTGGGAATTRCGTTTTAATGAACTCTAATATGTACAGATCCCGTTAACGAAGGGTTTGATCGGTTCTTTTAATTACAAGGAGCAGCTTGAAGCAGAAGGGMCTGGAGAGCTTTGTGTTTACAAGGGAAAAGGAGTGRGGRGGAATCTCCATGAGAAAGGACCTGTCCTTCCCCTCGTGGAACCCCCTCTCAAAAATTCACCGTGGGGAGCTCTCCAAATCCCCCTGGTGCTGTTGGAAACCCCATTATTTCCTTTTTTTTCCCCTCCCTCGCTGTGATTTCAGCCTCGGAGGGTGCAGATCCCCTTTCCCACCCTCAGCTCCCGCCGATTCCTGCTGGGCAGGATCCCGAATTCCCCCGGAGCTGCAGATCCCGGGCTGTGGCATCCCCGGAGCGCTGTAATGTCACCCTCTGTCAGCAGGTGTCCCTTCAAGCTCGCCAATCCTCTGCATTCATATTCTTATTTTTATAAATATACATGAGGGAGATGACAGAGATGATCTGGAGTGAGAGGCCTCCTGCAAACGTCCCGAATTTTATCTTTATTTTGTGACGGTGGAGTTGATTGGGGGCTTTTGTTAATAGTCTGTAAAAAGATTAAAAAAAAAAAAAAAAAAAAAAAAAGAGTTGTTGATGTTCCACAAATCTGGAATAAGGTTCTAAAAACACTCGTGTGTTTTTTGGGAGGGGGGATGAAGGGATTCCTGTTCTGGGCAGAGTCAGGGTGTGAGTGCTGTGCTGCAGAAATCCCCTGTGTGTGTTCCTGGTCCCCACCTTCACACACCACGAGGCTCCCAGGTCCTGGGGTTTGGATTTGTTCTCATCAATTATTCTCAGCTTGGAAAAATGAAAGTGCCACAGGAAAGGGAATTTTCCTTACAACTGCGAGTTCTCCATCCTCCCTGGGATGTCTCCACCCTCCCTGGGATGTTCTCCATCCTCCCTGGGACGTTCTCCATCCTCCCTGGGATGTCTCCGTGCCCTCACACCTGCAGGAGCCCGGGGGCTCTCGAGGAGCTCGTTCCTAATTACCTGCAGATGGTTTCCAACACTCAGAAATACAAATCCCAGACACCTACGAGGTGGAGAGAGAGGCAAGAAATGCCTCAGACTCTCCTGGGCGGTGCTCTGCCTCCCCTTTCCTGCTCCTCTGGTGGAGTTCCTCCTCCCTGGAGAGCCCTTGGCGGGATGTTCCTGTCCCCGGCCGTGTCCCGGTGCCATTCCCAGCTCTTCCCCGGGATGTTCCTGTCCCTGTCCCTGTCCCGGTGCCGTTCCCAGCCCTTGCCCTGGATGTTCCTGTCCCGGTGCCATTCCCAGCCCTTTCCCGGGATGTTTTCCTGTCCCCGGCCGTGTCCCGGTGCCGTTCCCAGCTCCTAGAGCTGTAAGGAACAGCCTGGTTGCCGGGGTGACGGCGTTTGATGAGAGCCAGGCGAAGAAATAAATGGCAGGGAAATTAAACCTGCTGGGTTTGCCAGTCCCCTGAGCGCTGCTGCTCTGGGGGGAGGCTGGGACAGCCTGGCTGYGGACAGACGGACACGGGAACCTCAAAATTCCCTGGGTGCCCCTCTGGTGTGGACAGACGGACACAGAAACCTCAAATCCTGAGCTTGGAACCCTCCTGGCTGTCCCTCTGATCTGGACAGACAGAAACCTCAAACACCACTGGCTGCCCCTCTGGTTTGGACAGACGGACACAGAAACCTCAAACTCCCCTGGCTGCCCCTCTGCTGTGGACAGGACACGGAACTCCAGCCCTGAGCACAATTCCAGGCTGCAATTCCACATTTTGGCKCTGCCTCCGCAGAGCCCCCGGGAACAGCGCGGTCCGTGCCAGCCCCGAGGGCTTTGGGGACGGAACTCGGGGATCTCCGAGGCAGYGGGATCCCATTGTTGGGGTTTATTGTTCTGCATCCCTCTGTCTCTGAGTGCTCTGAGCATCCGGAACCGGGCAGCTCAAATCCCTGCGGGCCAAACCCCACCTCTGGCCGTTCAGTGGTGCCCATTTTTTACTGTACCCGGGGATAAAAATCAACAGGATCTGAGCAGGGACACAAGAACCCTTCGTGTTTGTTCTGCTGGAGCTCGCAGGAAGCCAGACCGAGCCTCATTTGGTTAATTTTGATTAATTTACCCCGCTCAGGGTGTCCCATCCCTGCTGTGTTTGGTGCTCCCCGGTGTCCCTGCCCTCCATCCCCACCCGCAGCACCAATCCCTGCCCGGACGGAGCCAGGCAGGAGCTGCTGGAAGCTTCCCCCTSTGTTTGCAGCCTCCTGCACAGAAGGCAAAGCCCAAAAACACGCGAGGAGCCGCAGCCGCTGCAGGCGGCCCCGGAGCAGTCTGGGCACCTCCTCATCTCGCACCAACTGTTGGTGTTTTGATTCCCGAGTCGTTATTTTCGCTTCAATCTTGACTGCCAGGCGCCGCRGAAAACAGAGCGAGGGGTTAGCTGTAATAATTTGTTGGAAGGTTGTGGTTTTTTTGAAGGTTAATTAACTGCAAAGTTTGACTTTCAAAACAAAATGACCCAATAAAAACCCAACCGCGGGAAGGAAAAGTCACATTAAATCACCCAGATCTCCCACTGCCTTCGTGGCGTGGAAAAAATGCCCAGAACTTCGAATTGTGCTGAAAAAATCCCCAGATTTGGCCTCTCCTCTGCCTTGTTCCCAGCACTGGAGGGATGAAGAGGAAAAGAGCGGGACAGGCTGCACAAAACCCGGTTTTTGTGGCAGGGGGGTGTGCAGGGGGTGAAGTGAGATTGTGGAACTCAAAAAGCGCCTCCGTGGCAGCCGCTCCGCACATCCCAGCCCTCTCCCACCTCCAGGTATTTCTCCGTTCGCTGCTCCCTCGCCGTGTCAGAAATAATTGGAATTTCCTGCTCCATTGTGTGAGCAGANAGGCTGCACAAAACCCGTTTTTTTGGCAGGGGGGTGTACAGGGGGTGAGGTGAGGTTGTGGAACTCAAAAAGCGCCTCCGTGGCAGCCGCTCCGCACTTCCCAGCCCTCTCCCACCTCCAGGTATTTCTCCGTTCGCTGCTCCCTCGCCGTGTCAGAAATAATTGGAATTTCCTGCTCCATTGTGTGAGCAGATTCTTGTGTGGTTTCTGTGCAAATTCGACAAGAAAACAGATTAGACTGAGGAGAGCTGAAAAAAAAAACCCGAAATAAATTACCAGCATCGTTGCCACAGGTGTTTGTCGGGGGAAGCGGAACACCTGAACAGAATTCCTTCCAGAATCAGCAGGAGCAGCTCCCTGGGCTTTGCTGAGCGATTTTTGGCAGCTGCAGCTCCGGGATCTCCCAGCGGGGCTGCAGCGAGCGGGGCTCGGGCTCTGCACAGCCCAGGGCCCCCGGGATTAACTGGGAAAAGGGAAAAAAGGAGGGAAAGGCAGGAAAGAAAGGCAGGAATGGTGAGGGAATTGTCCATCGGGCTTTGCGCTGGGTGCTGACAMGAGGAGCGAAAGAAGGGGGGGTTTCTGTGTTTCCCCCATCGTTCTGAAACTCTCCCYTCTTTGTTGATTTGGTGTCAGATTTTTYTKKRTTTTTTTCCCAATTATTTTGCTGAAGACAAACTCAAAAAAAACCCTCCCAGAGCTGTGAGCGTAAAATCCTCCTTGATCTGTTGTTAAAGCCTGAGTACCCCCTGAAATAACAACGGGTAATAATGGCATAAATAATTAATAATCAGGAGTTTTAATGAGCTGATGAGGAGGCGGTGAGATGCGCTGGGGTTTGTGATTCCTGCTGGAGGCAGCCAGGATCCCCCCGTGCTCCTGCAGAGCCTGGGATGCCCCCGGGCMGATTTCCAAAGGCAAATCCTCAATTTGCAGCTGGAATCCCATCCCTCACCTCGCTCCGGGGTTGGGACCCTCAGCAGAGCCTCGGGGAAAAGCCCTGCCCAGGGAAATGCTGAGCCTCGGGTGGGCACAGCCCGGATCTCCCGGGATTTTGGAACTTCGGGAAGATTCACATCCTCGGCTCTGTGCCTGTCCCAGCTTGGCTGAACGGGGAACCAAATCGGGGCAGAAAGATTCCATCATCCCCCAGGGGCTGTCCGGGGGGGTTTCCTTGGAGCTGGACATCCCAAATCAGCAGCCAGAGGGAGATGGGAATGGGAAGCACACACTCTGCAATCCCAGTGGATCCTCTGAACTGAGAGGATTGGGAATTTGGGACACAAGCGGGTCCCCCAATGCCCCGGGAGCCCGGCCAGGGGCAGCAGCACCTCAGCCCCTCCTGCCCTGCTTCCTGAGGGCAAGAATTCGGTCATTTCCCCATTTCTCATCTGTTTTCTGCAGCCACATCCCCTCCCTGGATCCTGGCTCCTGAGCCTTCCTGAAGGGATTTTTAAACACTCACAAGGGAAGAGGGGAGCAGAGCAAAGCCCTGAGCTCCGAGCAGGGCCCAGCCCGGGGCTGAGGGGACACCGACCCCTCCTCACACCCGGATCTGAGCCCAAGGTCACCCAAATTCCACATTTACAGCCCCAGCTCGTTAATTCCTGCCTTCACTTAAGCTCTGAAGGTCTTTAGATAAACCACTCTGGGTCTGGCCTAAAATGCACTCCCCATCSTGCCCCAGTGGGAGTGAAATAAAATCGTTATCACTGATCACACAGAGATTTAAATTAAAGGGGTTTTTTTAATTTTTTTTTTTTTTTTTTCTCTTCATGGAACCGAACTTCTGGAACAAAATCCCGGGGAAGAGGAATTAATTGCTGCATCCGCACGGAATCACCAAGAGACCCCGGTTTTATTTCGGTGCTGCGGCAGAAAGCGCTTCATCAGGAGGAGCTCACGTGGAGGAGCACCAGGCCTGTCCCACTTATCGAACACAGGCGCGTCCGGGATGTTTAATTATCCTCGGATTAATTAATTTAACACCGAGGCAGGCGAGGACTGCCTGCCCCCGCGGCTCTGCTGAGCTGGAGGCACCTTGTCCTCTCACCTGCAGCCGCTGGAAATGAATCCTTTCCTTTCCCGAGCTCCTGCACTGCCCGRGGGATGCTCAGGACGCGCCCGAGCCCGGGGGATTCGCGGTGCTGAGGATTTAACGCCGCGTGTTCTGCATTTCTGAGATAAAACAGGGGTAAAACACGAGCGAGGCACGAGGTGAAGCCCTGGGAACCTCGACGTGAGGAGGGAGGGTCCTTTCCSTGGGTTTCTGTGGGTTTCTGATGGGAATGCGATGGAGATGAGGAGGCAGGAGGCACGCACTGGGTGCCGGGGTCACCAAACAGGACCCGTAATTAAAAGTGCGTCCTTCGGAGATGGATTTAGCGGAGTGGGAGGCGCAGATACCAGCGGGAGGAACCACCTCGTGCATCATCTCCTTGCGAGGAGCTGGAGCTGCTTTCTGTCTAAACGCGGCGATAAAACTGAACCCATGAATTATAGATGGGCTCGGGGCTTTGTTTGAGGGGTTCCTGTGCTGGGTTTTGAGGCCGCTGCCTCCCGGAGCAGGTGAGCGCTGGGCAGGTGAGCGCTGGCCAGGTGAACGCCGGGCAGGTGAGCGCTGGCCAGGTGAACGCCGGGCAGGTGAACGCGGAGGTTTCAGACGCTGCGGGGCAGGGTGGGAGCTGCCGGGGTGAATCAGGAAGCACACAAAGCCCAGCGGTGTGTCACGGTTACTTAGCAACTCCAGCTGAAGGGTTCAGGTAGAAAGCGCTGTCATCTCCTCGGCTGAGATCTCCTCTCCCCCCTCCTCTCTGTACACAGCGCTTTTTTTTTTTTTCATTATTATTATTTTTTTCCCCCAGCAGATAAAGTCTTTTGTACTTTTTAATGATCTTTCAAATCGAGTTTGCAGAAGAGCCTGCTGTTCCTGCAGGGCAAGTGGAATTAAATGACGAATTTGGAGGAGCTGAGCGCGGTTTAAATCAGGAAGCACCAACCCAGGATGGATAAAAAAACCCCAAATCTGGCTCCTGGGGAGCCGGGGGATCCCGCTGGGGCTGGGAGCCGACACGGGCAGGTTCCTGCTGGTCACCAGAGCTCTCTCTGGTGGCACTGGGAGCACGAACTGGTTTGCCCCGTGCTGAGGACACGGAGYTTTGCTGGGAGGAGCCCCCGGCGCCTCCTCCCTGGAGATTCGCCCCTGGCAGCGGGGAAAAAACGGGGACAGCTCTGGAAGGTTCCTGAAGGCTCCGGGGTGACACCTGAGCATCAGCACAGACACAACCCAAACTCACCTGAGCATCAGCACAGACACAACCCAAACTCACCTGAGCATCAGCACAGACACAACCCAAACTCACCTGAGCACCGGCACAGACACAACCCAAACCCTGCAGGGCGAGGAGGAGCAGGGCTCTGCCGTGCAGGGGAGGGCACCTGGGGGGGTTCAGGGGGCTCAGGTGAGCTGTTCTCCTGGAGCAGGGGAATGAGGGGACGGTGCTGCACTCAGGAACTCGGAGGTGTTTAAAGGAAATGGCTGTAAATGTGAGGATATTTGGATTTTGTGGGCTCTGATTTTTGGGTGCTCAGCASTGAACAAAGCACCTGAGCCCTGCTCAGGTAAATCACAAGGCGAGGCCCTGAACGTGGCTCTGCTTTATTTACTGCCCGCAGGATTTTTATGTGCTGCTGTTACACCTCGCGCTGCCATTGATTTCCACGGGCTGTGTAATTCAAGTGTGCATTGATTCATTGCCTCGGCAGCGCCCCACATCTGTCCCTGCAGTCACCTGGARGCAGGTGAGGAGCAGCTCCGGAATCTGCTCTGGCCACCAGCTCCTCTTCCCTCCCCACCCTCTCTGCTTCTTGCATTTTTTATGGTTTTTTTTTTAGGAGATAATGCTGATTCTTTGTGTGGCCTGGAGTGGTGCATCCCAACCCTCACCCCTCACATCCAGGTGTGCCCTGCACCCCTCACCTGCCCCATCCCAGGTGTGCCCAGGTGTGCCCAGGTGTGCCCAGGTGTGCCCTGCAGCCCTCCCCTGCCCCATCCCAGGTATGCCCAGGTGTGCCCAGGTGTGCCCAGGGGTGCCCAGGGGTGCCCAGGGGTGCCCAGGGGTGCCCAGGTGTGTCCTGCAGCCCTCCCCTGCCCCATCCCAGGTGTTCCCGGCCCCGGGAGCAGCCCGGGGAGGGCCGGGCAGGGCTCTCAGGAGGGGTTTGTGCCCCGGGTTTGTCCCCGGAGCCCCCCGGGGCCGCAGGGGCTGTGGCTCAGGGCAGCCGGGATGGCCCTGGGCACTCAGCAGAGCTTTCATCGCACAGCTCCCAGCAGCGGCTCCCACTCCCAGCCACCTCGCAAAGTGATTTTGTGCACTTCTTAATTAAGAGCTGCTCGCAGGGAAGAGAAAAAAAAAATCCTAATCCATTAGAGGTCGATTTATGCCCTGCAGCAAGGTCAATTTTTCTTTTCCTTCCTTAAATCCACGCAGAGGTGGAACTTGCTCAGTGTGCGAGCTTGGCTTGGCTTTTTTTTATCTGCTTGGAATTTTGATGTGCGGTCGCTGCTGCTCACACAGAGCACGCCCTGCGTTTGGTGGGGTTTGTTTCTGCTCCGCTGCTCTGCCTCGCCCTGGAATAACGAGAACTGCAGAGGGAAGTGCCTGATTTGTGCACCTGTTTTAACCCAGGGTCTCGTTTACAGATGGAAATTGAGATAAAACGTGCAGGGAACCATCCTGCACCTCCCCACCGGTGATTCCAGTGCAGACACCGAGCGGAGATCAGGAGAAACCTCCTTTAATTTAATGAGGAAATTTAAACCCTGAATTTGCAGAACCAGCCCCACCCACCGCAGCTCTGCTGTGCCTTTCACTGGTCAGACTGGGATGGAGAGAGCAGAGTGATTTTTTTCCCTGGCTGTGCTTTGCAGGGGGATGTTGTTGTTGGAATTCCTCAGCAGCCCTCGGAGATGTCCAGTCATGTCTGATGTGCTTGAGCAGAGCTCGCTGCTAAACCAGCCTCGCTAATCCCGGCCCCCCGAGGCTGCTGCTCTGCCAGGGATTCATTCCTGCCAGTCCGAGCCTCCACAAACCCTGCCAAGGCACAAACCACATCCACTCACCAGCGCTCTGTCAGAGCGGGGCTGAGGAGCAAAGCAAACAMAACACAAAAAAACCCCACAACTTTTTAAAAGATGGGGCCTCGAGAGACTGAAGGAAATTCTGGATGTGTTACAAAGCCAGGCTCGGTTTAGCACAGCCCACTCAGGAGCTGCTTGGCCAATTYCTCCCTAAAAACCCGGGTTGTTGATGGTTTAGCTGGGGAAGTTTGGGGTTTCTGTCGTTCCAGGCTCTCATTTGAGGGGGGTTTTGAGCAAAGCAAAAGGATTCCCTCAGGGTGGGAGAGCATCAGCCTGGGGAAAGCACAGCCCTGAGCCTGAATTGCAGAAAAACCACGAGAATTTATATAATTTAATTTATTTAATACAACAGTTGTCTGTTGTCAACCCAGCAAATTGGATGGGCACAGGAAAAAAAAAAACCAGCAGAGAGCGGAAAACGAGGTGAAAACCTTTCCTAAAGAGCGAGATGCTTTGAAGTGAGCTAATCCCAGCCCGGGGAGGAGGAGAGGGGCGCAGAAAGGCCAGCAGGAAATTGTGATTGAAGGTTCCTGGTGGGCAGAATTTGCTCGGAATCGGTGACTTTGAGCCAGCATCCCTTTGCCCGGCAGGCTGGGGGTGCCGGCTGTGAGGAGTTAAATTCTGTACATCCCTCGGGGAGTGAGGGCAGAGCTGCTGGGGCTGAGCTGGCAGCAGAAGGCTCGGGCAGGTCCCTGCTCTGCACTCACACACGGAGCTGCTGCTGCTCAGGCTGGAGCTGCTCTGCTCTGCCCAGAACCATTTGTTATTCTCGCAGGGAGCTGCTTTTGCTCTGCCTCTGCTCTCCAAAGTTCAAGCTCCTCTTTGTGGAAGTGGCATTTAAAGCTTTCCAGCGGCGGGCTGAAGTGCTGGACCTCGGAGGATGGGGGCACAGAGGGGAGGGAATATCGGAGTGTCGGAGGATGGGGGCACAGAGGGGAGGGAATATCGGAGTGTCAGAGGCAGTGAGAGGAGGAATTCAATAGGAAACGGGAGGAAAAGGACACGGTTTGAGTGGCAGGGCTTGGAGGGGGGCACGGCACAGCCTGGGCCGGGGGATGACAGAGCTGCGTCCCTTTTGTCACCTCCAGGTGCCGGAGGAAGGGCGATAAGGGCAGGGCGGCTGTGAGGAGGAGGAGGATGAGCTCATTCTCACCGCGGTGACTTTTCACGGCGGATGGAAAAGGGCAGCAGCGCTCGGATCTGGGCYGATAACGCGGAGAAGGAAATGTCATCCCTGCTCTTTCCCTGCCTTTCCTGCGGCACCMGGAGGGGTCAGAGCCGAGGCAGAGGCCGGTTGGGATGAGGATGGTTTGTCTGGGGCAGGGCAGGGGTTGGGGCTCTGCGAGGCTCGGGGTGAGCAGCAGCTCCCGTGACATCGATCCTTTATCCACAGGAGCCTTCACAAGGACCCGGAGCGGCCCAGGGTGAATCCGGTTCCTGAGTGGGAAGGGCGGCCCTGGTGGTTCAGGGGTTTATAAGCACATATATTGTATATAATACATACATACAGATATATATATATATATACACCCACATATATATGTGTATATATATGTATGCGTATATATATGTATGTATGTGTGTGTATGTATATGTGTATATGTCGATATATACATAATTATATATTTATACACATAATTTTATATAGATATATATTGAATTGTTGTTACAGGGCACAAAAGAGAGAGAAAATACCCCGATATTTCAGAAGGCAAAAAGTATAAAGGCTTTTTTCTCTAATTTTTACTACCTTTTTATAAGGTGATCTGATACAGACTTACTACGGGTGGTAAATGGGAACCCACACCTAATTCCAATGGTTAAACAGCGATACAACACCGGGAGGGGATTGTTTTGGGGAAGGAGAGTTCTKTGCCCAGATTGTTTTGAGAAGAAGATTTCTTCTTCTTTCCTTCCCCAACACAATCCCCTCCAGGTGTTGCTTTGCTGTTTCTCCAGTTTAACCAAATGCATTGCAGAGGTGTGGGTTCCAATTCACCAATCACGTTAAGTCTGTATAGGAACACCTTATAAAAAGGCAGTAAAAATTAGACAATAAAGCTTTTATACCTTTCTGAAATATCGGAGCCTTTTCTCTTTCTTTCGTGCCCTGCAAGGACCCCAGGTCCCCTCCGGGCAGGGAACTCAGCCGGGCTGTGTCTGGCCCCGCTCCCCTCGGGTGGGTTTGGGGTCTCTGGAGCTGTTTGGGGTCAGCCCCCAGACCCCCGCAGTGCCCCCATTTCCCYGCTCAGCCCAGGGCCCCTCTCCCCTCTGCAGAGCCGTGATTGGGTTCGGGAGGTTTCCATGGCAACCCCTGCGATTAATTAAAGCGCCTGGGCATGGYGAGTTTATGGATGCAGGAAACATTTCCATATATAAATACCGCAATCTGTTTGTGCTCCCAGGATTTGCCCCTTCCCTGGTTCTCCTCTGATCTCAGATGAGAAATTGGGCTCTTTTTTCTGTTTGTTTGGGGTTTTTCCCGTGTTTTTTTTTTCTTTTTTTCTTTTTTTTTCCCCCTCTAGGGATTGATAAATCATTGAGTGATGGAGTGAGTAAATAAATTCCCTGCAGGTCCAGGGCAAATCTCTTCTTTTCCATTCACCAGTGGGATCCTTCCCATTGTTCCTTTTCTCTCCCAGGCTGCGTCCTCCAAAAACTGGAGAGACYCCGGGGGAAACGCCCCAAGGCCTCTCCCTGCATTGGAATAAAGTTCCAGCACTCCCCTGTCTCCTCTGGCCTTTGGGGGTGAATTTTCCTGACAAACCCCAGCAGTGTCCTGAGAGAATTAAATCTTGGGATTAAAGGAAGAAATGCCTGAATTAAAGTTTAGAACTAAAGAAGTGCCTGAATTAAAGATTGGAATTAAAGGAAGAAGTGCCTGAATTAAAGATTGGAATTAAAGAAAGAAGTGCCTGAATTAAAGTCTAGAATCAAAGAAAGAAGTGCCTGAATTAAAGTCTAGAATCAAAGAAAGTGCCTGAATTAAAGTTTGGAATTGAAGGAAGAAATGGCTGAATCAAAGTTCTGAATTAAAGGAAGAAGTGCCTGAATTAAAGCTTGGAATTAAAGAAAAAAGTGTTTGAATCAAAGCTTGGAATTAAAGAAGTGCCTGACTCAAAGCTGCTGTCCCAGGGACACTGCGCTGTCCCCTCTGTGCCCTCCTGCCCTCCCCTCTCACCCCGGGAAGGCGCAGATTTCACTCCCCAGCATTTCCCCTCCCTCTCCCATCGCCTCACCCCCATGTGCCCCAAAGCGCCGGGGATCTGTAAATGGAGTGTAAAACGAACATCTGGCAGGGCCGGCACATCTGGAGCCGTGAATTTTTCATCATTTCCCCGCGCTGGAGGTCGGATGTTCCCGGGGTGGGAACGCAGGGGATTCCACTGGTGGCTTGGATGTCTCTGAAGCAGATAATTCAATTTACACAAGCGTTTTAGACCCCCCAAACTGCGAGAGCCAACCGCTAGAAAGGGTTTAACTTTCCAATTATGCACATTTTAATCAAAGATCCTGCAGAACTCACCCAAGCACCGTSGCGTTTATGACTTACAGAAGTTTGGGAAGTGGATTATTCCTCTCTCTTGTTTCCTGCCGGGATTTTCTCCACCACTCGTGCGCTTTTGGAGCAGGAGGAATCCCTTTTTGGCATTCAGAGTTTGGAGGCAGAACAAACAGAGGTGAAATAAATTAAATGCACAAAGCTGCCGGGCTCTGAGGTGACTTTTTTGGCCCATTGTCACTTTTATTTGGAGGTGCCCTGACCCCAGGAGCTCACCCAGGGGGAAATTGTGCTCGGGGGGGTAAAAAACGATCAGTAAAACGTGGAATTTTGGGTTCAGGGCAGGGATTTGTTCCCTCCCTGCACCCCAGAGCAGCTCAACCCCAACCCCTCCCTCCCTGGTCCCTCCTGGAGCTCCCAGCAAAGCAAATGTCACCCAAAGGTCACCCGGCAGCTGAGAGCTCCTCGGAGTGGAGCTTGAATTTCAATGGGGAGGAGCGAAAAAAATAAAAAATTAAGGTAGAAAGTTTTGATTTTCTTGGCATTCGTGGAGCGGCATCGCCTCGGGCTGGGCTCTGCAAAGCTCAGCCTGTCCCAGGCTCCACCTGCAAGGACAAACTCAGGGGCAGGGAAGGGACCCGGCTCTGCAGGGCAGCGCTTCCAGCTGAATTTTGGGCAGGGAGAAGCAGCTGCCCCTGAAATCCTCGCCCTGTTCTCTCTCCTGCAGCCTTGGGCTCTGAATTTCAGAGATTTGTCCCCCCCAGCCCAAGCTGCTCACCCAGCACTTGACATTTAGCGCCGAGCTTTTCCTGGGCTGGAAAAAAATATGGATTTATTGCATCTTCCTTGGCAGCTTCTCCCCGCCGTGCCAGATGCCAGCCTGGAGCGGCAGGGGCAGCCCCGGGGGGACACGGGGGGTGACAAACGTGGGCAGAAATGGCGTTTTCTTGGGTTAAAGCAGGAGATTTGAAACTTTAAAGCGTTTTCCTGGGTTAAAGCGGGAGCTCCGTGCCTTGTGCTGGGCATTTTCTGTCCCCTGGCATTTGGGGATTGTCAAAGGCTTCCCATTGCTGGGGAGGGAGTGAAATCATTCCCTCCAACTTTCCCTTTTTCAAACTTCTCCTTGAAACCCCTCAGGGCATTCCAAAAATTCCRTTATTTGGAATAACGATGGAGATAACGGGGTGATTTCCCTGGTTAAAGATAAGAACAACAACAAMAAWAWATCCYGGGAGTGTTGGGAAGGACGGAGGGAGCCGGGAAATTCCTCTGACAGCACCAGAGCATCCCTCGGCCTGCCAGGAGCTCGGGGAAGGTTTTTATCCTGCTCTGCCCAGGTGCCACCTCCTCCTCTKTTCTTTATTCATGTCAGGAGCCGTTCCCAGCCCTGCAGCATCTCCCGGCTGGGCTGGTGATGAATTCAGCTCCCCAAATTTCAATTGCAGGCAGCTCGAGGTGAGGCTGCTGCCCTCAGTGCCCCGACATCGGCCTCTGCTGCCTCATTTCCATGTTTTATCTGTGACAGATAAAAAACGAGCGTGGAAAAAAAACGGGCTCTGCCTGTCCCGGGTGTTTCCTAAAGGAGATTTCAGCTGTTCAGGAAAATGGGCCCGGGTGTGACTCATTCTTCAAGGAGAATCGGGGGAAAATGCACTTTTTAAAGAGCAGCATCCTCTCTTTTTTTCTTTTTTTTT
>CADDXX010000878.1:140249-182955 GCA_902810485.1 Alauda arvensis | reverse complement strand
AGAGCTCCGAGTCCTTTCCACAGCAGGGACAATTACCCACAAACAATCAGTGAGGGAGCAGGGCAGGGAATCKCAGCACCTCTCCCGAAGCCGGAATTTTAATCCCTGCCTTTCCACGAGGCAGAATGGCCAAGTTCTCTCCCCAGGAAGGCTGAACGGGGAGGTTTCAGCGCTGTCACAGCCCCTAAAATCGCTCTGATGGTGACAAATCCTTTCGGCAGCGGCTGCCACTCCTGGGCGAGTCCGTAAATCGAAGCGGAGCTGAAGGCGCTTCTTCTTCCCCGGCATTTGAACGTTGTTGGTGTTTCCAGCAGCCCAGGATCTCTGTCCTTGTTTCCTGCTCAGTCCCGGCTCCCCGGATCTGACAGGAGCCCTCGGTAATGAGCAGTAAATAATTGCTCGCCGTGGGCAAATGTCTGAGCAGGAGCGCGGCGGTGCCAGGTAATGAGGGGGAAAATTTCCCTGCACACGCACGGAGAGGGGCCGGGGAGAGGCAGGGTGATGCTCTCGGGGRTGTTTGTCACCCACAAAGCGCCTGACATTCCTCTGAGCAGCTCCGCTGATAATTGGCACCGCTAAAAATCCCGTTTTTTGGTTTTTTTTTTTAGCCCAAGCAGCTCCCGGGATTGACAGCGGAGATTCGGGTGCTCCTCAGAGTTCGAGGGAAGCTTTGGATGTGGGATTTGGGAAGGGTTTTGGGGTCAGTTCGTGATCCAGGTGTGGCTTCAGGAGCTGGAGGGCACGATGGGATCAAACACAGGAGGGGAGCGGGGACTGCTCTGAGGGAAAACACTTGCCTGGGGAAGGCATTATCACCATTTTTCTTCTTCTTCATCTTCTTCAAAAATTTATTTTAATTTTATTTTTAATTTTAATTCTTAATTTTCACTTCACTGGTGTTGATTTAGGGCTCTGCCTTCAAAAGTCGCCATCAGCACGGGGCTCTTGGCCACCAAGGTTTGCGGGGAATATTTGATTTCCCTCCACTCCAAAATKAGCAAAGCCTCTCCTCTCCCTGCTCCAGAGTGGAGCAGAAGTTGGAGGGCACAGAGGAATTTTGGCTTTGCCGTGGGAATTTTGCTCTCCCGGCGTTCCTGGAAAACCTCGAACAACCAAACGCGGGATGAAGGTTAAAATCTGTATAAAAGATGCTGCCACTGGAATAAACGTCACACTTTGATCGAATTGATCACGGAGCGGATGCATCGATCATCCCGTCCTTCCTCCAGCAGGTTTTACTGCGGGAATTTCGCTCTCCTGGAAAACCTCGGACAACCAAACTCTGGAATTTCTCATCCCAGACCTCCTGAATGCTAATGGGGAAAAAAAAATAAAATAAAAAAAAACGCTCCCCATCAGCCCACGGTGCCATGGCGCTTTATGACCTTATTAAATCTCCCATTTCGCCGCGGTGCGGTGACAATTCCTGCAGGACGGGCCGGGGCCGCTGCCCGAGGCTGATTTACACCCGCAGCAGCCCCCGGAGGCGTTTTCGCACTCCTGACAGGATTATTTAACCAGAGAAAAGGCCATTAACGCGAACAGAGCCCTGAGCGGCAGCTGAGGGATGGGGCGGTAAATCTCGGAGTGTGGCAGGTGGAATAAAATCACCTGGATGGGAGATTTAATGAGCTGCTGGCCCCAGGGGAGCGGGGGAAATGCGGGCACAGCCCCGGGTTTGGGGAGCGGAGCTCAGGGTGGGCTCTGGGCAGGGTTTGTGCCCCGGGCACGGCCAAAATATTCGATAATATTTGAAAATATTTGGTAATATTTGATAATATTTGGTAATATTTTGTAATATTTGGTTATTTTCACACTCCCACAAAGCTAGAGGTAATTATTATTATTTTTTTTCCCCATCGTGGGAATTTCTCAGCTCCCTCCCCTGATTTCTGTGGCTGCTCTTGGTGCCTTGGGAAGGCCGAGCTGGAGCAGAGGCTGGGCAGAGCTAAGAGAATAAAGTGGGTATTTATAGTGAAAGGCCTTTAAGGATAAGCCTTGGGCAGGGCAAGAGCCTGGCCAGGGCTGCACCAAAAGGTGGGCACAAAATGGGCACGAAAGGGGCACAAAAGGGGCACAAAATGGACATAAAATGGTCACATAATGGACAAAAAATGGACAAAAAATGGGCACAAAATGGACATAAAATGGACATAAAATGAACATACAATGGACCCAAAAATAGTCACATAATGGGCACAAAATGGGCACAAAATGGGCATAAAATAGGCACAAAATGGGCACACAATGGACAAAAATGGACATAGAATGGACCCAAAAATAGTCACAAAATGGTCCAAAAATGGTGACAAAATGGACACAAAATGGTGACAAAATGGTGACAAAATGGACACAAAATGGACACAAAATGGACACACAATGGTCATAAAATGGTCACACAATGGACTAAAAATGGACATACAATGGACCCAAAAATGGGCACAAAATGGTCACACAATGGTCACACAGTGGTCACAAAATGGACACAAAATGGGCACAAAATGGACATAAAATGGACATAAAACGGACTCCCTCCTTCAGTCTCAGGGGTAGCTCAGGAAGGGTTTTGGGGGGCTCCTCTTGTGAAGGGAAATAAGCTGAATGCTGAAACCCCAAACTCACCCCCAAACTCAGCACTGCCCATGCCCGGCCCTGTTTGTCCCCAGCAGTGAAAGGACAGCAGGGCCCGGTGTCAGTAAAAGCCTCTTTATTCATAAATAGCTGAATATCCACAACTCCCATCTGTACATSTCTGCAAAGGCCGGGCCCACACAGCTCTGAAACTCGACAGAAAAACACCCAAAGTGTCCACTTTGACTTCTCCAGGACGAGAGAACACAGCTGGTTGCCATTACCAAATATATATATATATATTTATATGTTTCTATATTTATATATGTACATGTGCTGAAAAAAAGAAGCCAGCGCAGCCTTTCCCAAGGAGTCTGTCCCGAGTATTTTCACTGTACAACATTCAGAATTTACATCGATAGAACAAGGCACAGAAAGTGTGGTGTGAAGCCAAGGCCATGCTTTTTTGATCTCCCTTCCCCCACTCCTTCAGCTTCATCCCAAAAAATAAAATAAAAATAAAAAAAGGGTTCCAAGCTGTGCCCTCCTTCACCCCAAAGACACCGAGCCCGGGCCAGGCAGGGATGCTCAGGCAGCCTGTGACCTTTTCACAGCCACTCATTGCCAAAATAAAGGAGCAGGAGAGAAAGGAGCTCTCTCTAGAGGAATACTTGAGGGGGTTTTTCCCCCCTCTCTTTTCGGGAATTATTTTGGGTTGGGTTGGGTTGAAGTTCCTCCTCCCGTTTTCACCTCAGAGCTGGTSSGAAGTTTTGGGAGTTGGGAATGAGRTGGGGATTTGTTATCTCCTGTCTGACACCGCTCAGGGTCTCACCAGGCTGAGCAGCATCGCCTTTTACCTGACCCACATCCACATTTACCGCTTTTATCAGCCGGGAGCAGAGCCCAGGGGCAGGAACTGTACCCAGAGCTGCGAGGAGGCAGCTCGGGGTGGGGAGGTGATGCCACTTTGCTGTCCCCAAGGCTGAATTTGGGGTCTGTGTGAGCCCTGCCCAGCCGGGGAGGCCCTGGGGGAGCCCCGAGGGTCCAGAATCGGGGCTGGGAGGGGAAAGGGCACAAAAAACCCRCAGCTTCACCTAAAAATATCCCTCATTTCCCCTTCCAGTGCCCRGATGGGGACACCTGAAGGGCTGTGGGGAAAACCGTGGGTGTGTGGGCACAACCGTGGGCCTGGGGACACAACCATGGGTCTGGGGGTACAACCAGGGGTCTGAGGGCACAATCATAGCTCTGAGGGCACAACCATGGGGGTGTGGGCACAACCGTGGGCCTGGGGACACAGCCACAGCTCTTTTGGCACCACCACACCTCAGAGGGCACAACCACAACTCTGCAGGCACAGGTTTGTGTCTGTGTCACTGCTGGAGCAGTGAGCAGGGGGAGATTTCACCCCAGGCTCATCCCAGGAAGGAAGRAGCCCCTGGAGAAGGTTCCCCAGCAGGGCAGGGGTGAGGGATGCTCACCTGCCCCTGCCGTGCCACAGGTGAGAGCTCCCTGCGGGAACCAGCCGGGGAAAGGCAGCAGAGGCAGCCCTGGACATCACCCAGGGCTGTCAAGGAATTAAAAAATCTCATTTCCTGTTAACTGGGTTAATGACCAGCCAAGAATTAATGCAGCTCTTTGCTGCAGTCTGTGTTTYACAGGCACAAACAGCCTGGAAAAAGGAGGTTCAGGGGGTGACCAGAGTCCCAGCCCTGTCCCTCCCTTGTTTAACTCACCCTGCACTGAGCTATGCCTTCCKTTAGTGGGAAATATTCTGGAATTCATCAGGTCTGGAATGCGGCATAAAACTCACCTTGCAAGTGGARAAGAAGAACGGGCTCGCAGTGTTGATGTGAACATCCTGGGCCCTGCAAGGTCCCTTTTTGCTGATTTATGGATTTATCAGAGTCTCTGAAAGCAGTGCCCAGGCCAGAGAGGAGGAGAGCAGCTGCAGGCAGAGGTACAAACAATGACAGGAGCAGTTCCCTGGGTTTTAAGAGGATTGTGTCGGTATCTTTTCATCTCTTACAGAAATCCCAATAAAATTTCAGTGGGAGTGCAGGGCGGAATGGAAATGAGCTTTATGGCGCTGGCGGAGCTGGGAGTCGTTTTTAAAACGCAGCCATTAGTCTGCARTGACTCACGGCACAGAAATACCTGGGCAAAGTGCTCGGGAAGATGAAAATCTATTGAAGCAGATTCTTTGGTGATGTAAAATCAGAATGGCTCCTTCCCCCGAGCAGAGCCGGGGCAGCCACGTGGAATCTGCAGGGGGGGGAAATTAAATTACATTTCTCTTTCTTTTGCTTTTCCAGTTCGGRGAAAAAATTGTTTTTCAAACGTCATAATTTATACAACAGAAGAAAGGAATGAATTTTTAATTTTGGCCTCTCATCCTTTCCCAGGTGCTGCTCCACGTGTGTGTTTTGGGTCAAATCACACCAATACGTGCACACACTTCCAAAAGGTCCTTTTAAGAGAAAGGGAGAAAGGAAATAAATATTTGGGGCATTTCTGGTTCATTTGAAGAATACAAGAGCATCAAAAGGGTCAGRAATGGGAAGGAAAACTCGAGAGTTGTTGATTCAGGCTCTCCAAGAGCGAGATCAGCAACAAGGAACTGCTTCATCYAAAGGGAAGAAAAACCAGGGAGCAAAACCTGGAGGTGAAATCCAACCCTGCCTCGGGCACAGGGGAACAGTTTCCTTCTGGAATTGTCCAATTCGGACATTGATTCCATTTCAGGACATGAACTCCGTGGGATTGTGGGTGGAAAAGAGATTCTGATGAAGGATCCCTGTGAGCTGAGCTAAGGATGGAATCCCTGTGAGCTGAGCTTTGGGGACCTGGGGTCCCTGTAAGCTGAGTTTTGGGGACCAGCCCAGGCCAGGTCCCTGTTCTTAGGATGTCCTGTGAGCTGGCTGTCCTGTGTCCCTGTTTTTAGGATATCCTGAATCCCTGTTTTTAGGATGTCCCGGATCCCTGTTTTTAGGATGTCCCTGTTTTTAGGATGTCCTGGGTCCCTGTTTTTAGGATATCCTGTGTCCCTGTGAGCTGGCTGTCCTGTGTCCCTGTTTTTAGGTCCCTGTGAGCTGCCTGTCCTGCCCTGGAGCATCCCCAGCTCTCCCCGGGCTGGGCAGGACCCGGCTGTTCCCTGAGGAGAAGCTGCAGGGTCTGAGCTCCCGGAGCTCCTTTTTGGGCTGCTGGGAGCCCCCGCTTTTTTTGGGGAAGCGGAGCAGGAGGATGCGGCTCCGGGGACACAAACCCAGCCTCGCTGCAGAGCAGCTCCGAGGCGCTGAGCACAAATTCCCTGCTGGAGACCGAGCGGGGCCGGTTTCCCCGACAACGGCGCCTCGCAGCCGCTCGTTCCCTGGRTGCCGCTCCTTGTTTTGTGTTTTCTGATGCCTGACATTTTGTCCGACGCCGAGCAGGTTTCTGAGGGGGAGGACTGGCAGCTACAATCGCAGCGTGTGCTGTGAGAGCACTGACAGCTCGCAGCCGGTGTTTTCTGTCTGCCCCCGGAGCTGCCCCGGCCCCAGGAGCTCCTGCCAAGGCTGCGGGAGATGCTGAGCCACAAGAAACCTTTGTACAGGTCTCAGGGTTGGCAAAGCTCGGGATTTCCGAGGCTCAGCACATTCCCTGAGCCGGGCAGGCGGTGACAGGGGCGATTTCGGAGCAGCAGGAGCAAGGACAGAGTTTGTTGTTGTTGTTTTTGTTCAGATTTTCACACTCCAGTCCTGGCTGARGGAATGGACCTGCCCTGGGGGCTGTCGTGCTGCTCTCAGCCAAACTCGAAGCTAAAACATCTCCCAGATCCTCGCTTTCCACAAAGCTCCCAAAGCCTCATTCCTGTTCCTGCTCCTCCCGGACCGAGGAGCACCTCGGCTGTGGGGAGGGTTGGGAGTGAAAAATGGCTCAAAACAACGGTGAAATTCAGCTCAGTACCAGCCCCACCAGGCCCTCGCTCACACTGACAGCTCTTTTTGGTTTGGTTGAAGTCATAAATCATATTTGTATGGAATGGACAAAAGAACGAGGCGAATTCTCCGGTGAGATTCTGATTTTGGGGRTAAATGCAGTTTGTAACTGAACCGAGGTAACACAGCCAGCTCTGGATCCTGTGAAATTCCCAAATTGTGCACGGAAATCGAGGCCAGGGYTGGCAGTGCCCTGTGGGGTTTGTGGTTCCAGCCTGAACCCAAACCAGAACGAAGCTGTTCTGATTTCCCTTCACCTTTAGCTCAGCCACAGAGCATGACGTAACAAAAATAAATGTCTCAACGTGCTAAAATAGGGCTGGAATTTTCCCCCGTGTTATTTGGTTATTTAAATCCACCCCCAAAGACAGCTTTTTTTTTTTTTGACTGAGAAAGTTTTGCAGACGTAGAAAATTAGAAAATTCCTCTTGCCTGTGTGCACACCCCCCCAGTCTCAGAGAGAAAGGGGATTGTTCTGGAAGTTTGGGAACAGAGCAGGCAGCAAAGCTCTGCAGCAAATCTACATTCATTAGGGGCTGCGTTTTTAAAGTTATTTGGAATGTACATGATATGAAATAATGATGAGATCTTCCAACTCCTCCAACATCTGAACAGGATAAGGCCAAATTTTCAGTTTTCCTGCAGCAGACATAAAGTGACAACGTGATGGGATTTTAAACCCCTCTCGGAGTGAGGAACCCTTTGAAGCAGGACTAAAACCCAGTGGCTCGAAATACCCAGCACTGTTTGCTGATTTTCACCAGGCRTTACACGAACTGTTCCTAAACACACAACAACATTTACCTCTTATGGCTCTGGGTCTCTCTCCCTCCTGCCCCGGCACTGGCACAAGTGCGGCTCTGCTTGGGGCACCCAAAGTTGGATTTTAAGTGCAGGAGGACAGGGAGAAGCTGCTTTTTCCTCATCACCAGAGGGTTTTTTGTTTGTTTGTTTTTTCAGCAGGGCTGCTTCTGCTCCTCCCACTGCGGGGTGAGTCCCATCCCCTCGGGGACCAAACCCTGCTGTCCCCCCGGCCCYGGAGGGACAGAGCGGGGCTAAAGGCCGTTCCTGCTGCGGGGGAATTCGGGCTCCTCGAGCTCGGGCTCGGCCACGTCCGAGAGTTTGGAGTGCGTCCTGCCAATCTCCTCCAGGGCACAGGCCAGCGAGTCCAGGTCCCCGTCGTGCTGGTGCCGCGCCTCCCACAGGTCCAGGATGACGGCRGAGGGGCTGCTCTGGGCGGCGAAGAACGAGAGGTTCCTGCAGGGGACGGAGGGAACGGGGGGATGAGGGGCTGCGGCTGCGCCCCGGGCCCTGCTCCCCCGGCCTGGTGGGGAATAAAAACCCCAGAGCAGAGCTGGGGAATAAAAACCCCAAAGCAGAACCTGGGGGATAAAAACCCCAGAACAGAGCTGGGGGATAAAAACCCCAGAGCAGAACCTGGGGAATAAAAACCCCAGAGCAGAGGAATAAAAACCCCAGAGCAGAGCTTGGGAGATGAGCTGAGGAGAGCCCGGGGATTCCTCAGGTGGCACCTGCACAGCGCAGGGACAGTGACCACGAGCCCAGGGTGTCCCCAGGGACAGTGACCACAAGCCTGGGATGTGGCACCTGCATAGCCTGGCACAGGGACAGTGACCACCAGCCCAAGGGGTCCCCAGGCTCAGCACAGGGACAGTGACCACGAGCCTGAGGTGTCCCCAGGTCCAGCAGTGCCCAAATCCCTTCTGGAAAGCGTCACTGGTAAACACAGCAAGGATGTGACAGGGAGAGGAACTGACAGCAGTTCATGCTCGTGGTTATGCAGAGACACAAACCCTTTTATCTGTGATTTTCCTGCTCTGTTTGTGTGCCCGTTTCAGGACCCTGCAGGGGCGATTTGCACAGAGTTTGGTAAAACAAAGTGTTTATCCAAAACTCCTCTTCCTCCGGCTCAGATGAGGTTTATCGAGGCTCCCACGCAAAAGCAARAAGCCAATGGAAAGTTACTTTGCCTGATTTAAGTATTCCTCTGCTCTCTCCTGGGAACACATTTAGAGTTTGTGACAATCAGAAAATATTTTTGTGAGGGAGCTGCCTCCGCCGATTTAATTTAGCCAAGCGGAAAAAGCAAAGTAAGAAGTAAATTGGTTTTTACGGCATCTTTCAGTTTTAATAATCATAATATTATTACTCCTAACAGTAGAGCATGACTGTCTCCTTTAAAGATGTTTTTCCCTTAAGAGAAAAAAAACCCMAAAAAATCTGCAGGATTCATTTTGGAGTAGGAAACRCACCCATGAGAGSCAAGGGGATTTGCCTGGGGGAAYGTGCAGGGCTTTGAACAACGGCTTCRGGATGGGAAAATGATGTAAAAYCCTTCTGCAGCCTTGGGCTCCTGAGGGAGGACAGGAGAATGTCCAGCCCAGCACGAGGGGCTGGCAGCTCTGAGCAGCTGAGGAGTGAGCCCCCCTCATCCCCAGGCAAAGAATCCCAGAGCAATGGGAGATTTGTCCTTACAAACAMACCCTGGGTCTGCTGGGAGATAAAAAACAGCACTGGGAGATAAAAGGAACAACGGGGAGGATCCCACAGACTGGTGAATGGAAAAGATTTTCCTTTACAGACAAACCCTGGTTTGCTGATCGATGGAATTGGATATAGGAAGATGAAAGAAACGATGGGGAAAACCCATAAATTCCATAAGAATTAAAAATTCAAAGGGAGGTTTTAGGTTAAAGGGGAATCTTTAGGTGTGAGGCATTGCAGGAAGGTTGTGCCTCTCAAGAACCTCAGCCAATCAGGAAAGAGAGAGGGAAATTGGGATGAAGAGGAGGCTGCATCCTCCAAAAACTGAAAGACCCCAGAGGAAACACCCCATGGCCTCTTCTTTTATTGGAATAAAGTCCCACCACTCCTCTGTCTCCTTTTTGGACACAAACCTCTGCCGTTTGCAGGTGAATTTTCCTCACACACCCAACCCCTGAGCAGCCAAGATTTCCCTCCCCGGGTGCCGAATCCCCCCGGATTCACCTGCTGATGTTGTTCTTCTGGGCCAGCAGCTGCCAGTCCTTGCCCTTGGCGCCGGGCGCGTCGAAGGTGGCGCAGATGCGCTGCCGGATGGARCGCGGGATCTTGAACGCCTTGGGGCCCAGCTGCGCGGGGAAGGCGCCGTCCTCCTGCCCGAAGAACGTGATGTTTTCCCTCTCAGCCTGCAGGAGAGCAAAGCAGGGAGAAGGGAGGGTCAAAGCCGGGCCGCGGATCCCTCCTTGCCGACAGGACGTGGCTGAGCACAGGGGTGAGTTTGGTTTGGGAAAGGACACTGAGAACGTCACCAGGGCTTGTGCATAAAAACCCTTCAAATGGGGTTATTTTGCTGCCAAGAGTTKTCTCTTTTTTTGGTTATTTTTGTGTTGCAGAGCAGCGCTGGGTTTCTGGATCTTTAATTCGAAAGCTTAAACCCGAAACACGGACACACAGATTTGTGTTTGTTTCTCTCTTTCTTTGGGATTCTTTTAAACACCTGAATTCTGTAAACACCTCAGCTCTCCCAGCCTCTCCGGAATCCAATTCCTTTGAGGATCTGRCCCCTCTTTCCCCACGGAATCACCCCAGAGCCAAATTTGAGCGCGTCACTCATCCGAGAGTGACACGGCACCGATTTGAACCAGCAGCAGCAGCGGTGCAGCCTCCACCCAGCGCTGCTGCCACATCCCCAGGGCCGGGCAGGCTCGGCTCCGGGTGCTGCAGGAGGAGCTGCAGCCCTGCACGTGTGAGATAAGCACAGCAAACCCGGGGATTGTCACGCACGGAGCAGCTCCGGGGGGGGAGCTGTCACTTATGGATTTATTCTGCGCTCAAATGATCCTCCCTCTTCAATCACTGCTGGAGATGGGCATGGGAAAGGCTTCCAGAGCTGCAAATCTGCTCGGAGCAGAACTGGAACATGCTCTGGGGCTCTTAAAAACGAGGCAGAGAGGGAGAGCAAGGCAGCAGAGAGAGCGAGAGAGGAGTTTCATGGAACAACAACAAAGGGGCAGGAAACACTTGGCCAGCTCTGAGGAGTTTTTACACAGKATTATGTTTGTGCTGCTCTTGTCCAGCTGCTGCCCTCCCTGCYCAGAGCATTTGTGGGTGTAGAGCTCTAATCCAGAAGGATTAATCGGGWTTAATCCACAAAGATGCTCAATAATCTAAAAGAAAAGCA
Organism: Alauda arvensis; assembly: GCA_902810485.1. NCBI lineage: Eukaryota > Metazoa > Chordata > Aves > Passeriformes > Alaudidae > Alauda > Alauda arvensis. Next base: position 172,224 of record CADDXX010000878.1, on the reverse strand, counting down.
GCTGCTGAAGTTGTTGTGGCTGTGGGACAGAGCAGGAGCCTGCTCAGCTGTGGGGCTGATTTCTTTGAGCCATGAGCAGGGCCCAGTCCCCACCAGACACWGTTTGTACCCCCTGTCCCCAACCCYCAGCRCTCTGCAGGAGCTGCCTGYGAGAAAACTGCAACCACCAACCCAGACAATGAATTATTAAATTATTGATCAGTTATTGGTGGTGCTGCAGAGTCTCTGTGCCTTGGTTTTGGCTGAAAATGGGATTTAAGGCTTAAAGCCCTGGTTACAGCTTTGAGCAAAAACCACATGAGGAAAGGACAAAATCAGGGAGGGAAGCGCTGCGAGGAGAGGGGGTGCCCCATCCCTGGAAGGGTCCAAGGGGCTTGGAGCAACCTGGGATGGTGGGAGGAGGCTCTGCCCATGGCAGGGGTGGGACTGGAGGGGCTTTGAGGCCCTTTAAGCTCAATACAACCCAACCCAACCCAGTCAAACCCAAACCAACCCATCACAACTCAACTCAAGCCAACACAGCCCAACCCAACTGAACTCAACCCAATTCAACCCAATCAAACCCAACCCAACCCAACCAAATTAATCCAAATACAACCCAGCCTAACTCAACTCAACCCAACCCAACTCAGTGTAATGTAACTCAACCCACCCCAACTCAATGTAACGTAACTCAACCCAACCCAATCAAACCCAACCCAGCCCAACCAAACCCAACCCAACCAAATTAATCCCAATACAACCCAACCTAACCCAGTCAAACCCAACCCAACCTAACCCAACTCAATGTCACGTAACTCAACCCAACCCAATCAAATCCAACCCAGCCCAATCCAGCCCACCCCACCCCAGGGTTCAGTTCCAGAGCCTCTGGCCCCTCGGGGCCGGCCGTTACCTCGAGCACGGAGGTCCGGACGTGCAGCAGCTGCTCGTGGCCCTGCAGCTGGCGCACGCTGACGCTGCAGCACAGCTGGCTGGTGGCGGGGCTGAAGCGCTCCAGGGAGAAGGCTCCGAGCAGGGGCCGGGGGCTGCCGCGCCACACGCGGGAGAACGGCACCTCCTGCGGGACGGGGACAGCGTCAGCGACAGGGGACACGGCCGGAGGGGGACACACCCACCCCCTGCTCTGCCCAGCAATGTCCCCTGCAGCTCCGAGCGGCACAAAGCCCAAAAAACGAGGATTCAGCTCGTAAACACCGAGGTGTTGCAGTGAGCGGGAGCTCAGGGGAACAAGTCATGGCAGACTCTTTAAAGAGGATGCTTAAAGACATTTTAAAAAATATCCACTTCACTTCCTCGCCCTGCCAGGATCAGGATTGCTCTCTGTGTCTCCCTGGAATCACCCTGGAACCAGAATCCAAGGACAGAGAAGTGCCCTGGCCCCAGCCCCGAGCCCGGAGCAGCAGCAGCAGCAGCAGCAGTCAGACGCTCACGGTGACAAAGGAAACATTAGCACAATGTTAGAAGTGGAGGAGCTGTAATTAGATTTTTTTTTCCAGGGTGATCATCTCTGCTTTCACTGCCAGAGGAGGAATCGCTCAGCTGAGAGGAGCCGTGTGAAACCACGCAGAGCAGCAAGGAGTGGCTGGAGTGTTCCAGAGACGCTTCCAGCTCCCTTCTGCCTTTGGAATTCCAGCTCCCTGCAGACAGAGGGGCTGTAAATCCTCTCAGGGCCCCGGGCAGAGCTGGATCCTCCCGGACGTGCCGGATGGGAGGCCAAGAGCTGCTCTGAGCAGCCAGAGCTGCCTGCCCATCCCATCSCTGCCCTGCCTGCACCTCCCACGGCTCCCGGGGATCCCCCTGGGAAGGGAGCCAAGCCCTGGGCGGCTGCTCCTGCCAGGCCAGGACAAACACGGGCTCTGAGCAGGAATCCCGCTGCCACCTGCCATCAGCAGCTCCTCGGCGTGATTTCTTCATCGGCTGCGGCCTCGGGGCAGGATCTCTGCTCGTCTGAGGCATCGTTTCCATCCATCTGCCCGGGGAGGTGCTGGGGCTGGAGCAGAGACGTTCCTGGAACGGGCTGTGCTCAGTTGTTCCTGCCAGGCAGCGCCAGCAGCTGCTCCCGCAGGGTGGGACGTAGGAGAGGAGCCCAGGGAACACTGGAAGAAACTCCACGTGCAAAAAATAGATCCTTCCCTCTATAAAAGAGGCTGGAAGCGAACCAGAGCTGTCACCAGGCTTTTCACGGCTGAGGGAAGCTCAGGGGAGGTTCTGCAGCTCCTCTGAGGAGCAGTGGTTGTGTTTCTGAGCAGGCCAAGCCGTCTCAATTACAGCCGGTTGGAAAATGGAAATATTCCTTCGGGGCAGCCCCTTCTGGCAGCGGAGGTTTTGCTTTTTTTTCCCATCCCTGGGTCCCTGCTCTGGTCAGGCTCTGCGTGGCACTTGGAGGTTGAATTCCAGGCTGTCGCAGACATTTATTCCTCGTGTTTGGACGAGGGATTAGGAGACAATAAATTAATCAAGGTGTGGAACTCTGTAACCTGCTGAGGGCAGGAGTGACTTGTTGCATTAAGAGCGAACTCCTCTGATTTGATTTTCTGCTGGGCACACACTGGCAGGTTCTGCTGGAGGACTGGGACACCCTAACCCTGCTCGGCTTGGCTTTTAAAATACAGGTGAGTGAGAGGAAAAAACAGAACACTGAGAAGCTCCTCTCCCTAAGAGACTGGAAAGAATTAATTGATTTCATTTCCTAAAGTGGAGCTCAAATCCSCCCCACGTTGTTGAGGAGGAGAGGCTTCCTCTGTGTTTGTAACTTCCAGAGCCCATTCCCCTCCTGTTTTGGGGAATGTGGCAACAAATTCAAAACAGGGATTTTGCCAAAACCCTGGAGGATGGATAATTGTGCCTCTGCTTGTGGGAGAAGGGAGATTGTACATTCTAATTGAGTGCTGTGTTTTAAAACCAGCCCACTCCGTGTGCCAGCACATTCCTCAGGATTCCCAGTCATCAAAATCCTTGGAAATTCTTCTTTTGTTTTGATTTTTTTTCCTCCCTTTTCGGTTTTCAACAGCCTCTTTAATTAACGGAGAAGAGAAAAACCAATTTGCTGCTCTTCAGTTCTAATGCTTGGTCTCTGCGTGCTGTGATTTGAACTCGTGGTTACACTGAAATGTCATTTTTAGCCRTATTTCCACAAGTCCTATCAAAACCGGGATGACAGATATTAGAAACATCTTGAGGAGTGGTTTAAGCTTGAACAGGAGGAATATTTGCATTCTGTTGGAGGCAACTGAAACGAGGGGAAGCACAAGCATTTCTGCGAAATGACAAATCCACGGCGCTCTGGTGTAAACGAAATCTGTGTTTGTCAGAACCAAATGCAACGTGTTGCTGCTCAGTGCTCAGGGTGTTTAAAGCTTTTTAAATAAAAGGAGCTTTGGTTTCGTGTGGGTTCKGCCCCCCAAAGAGCAGAGGGGAAAGGCGGGTACCTGGCAGGCAGTGAAGGGTTTGATTCTCCACAGGAAGGGAGGCACGTCCAGCACGGAGATCTGGAGGCTGCAGCTGTTGCCTTTAAAATGCAAAAGTTTGGGTTCCTCCAGCAGCTGCCCCCCTTGGAGCCTTTCGTCTGAAACCACTTCCTGCAAGGGAGGAGGAGAGAAAGTTTTCAGTATTGGGAGCAAACCCCCAAACCCAGTGAAAATCCCTGCTGAACGCACAGGGGAGTTTCTCCCGTGGGCACCTGATGGGTTTGGTATCGGTATTTCCCAAAACGTTGGGTTTGGGCACTGCCAGCCCCATTTCTGGACAGGTRATGGTGGTTGGACACTGAATTTTTAGCTCTGCCCTCTCCAGCAACCCCAGCACAGCTGGACTCGAGAGCAGCTTTGCTGAGGAGCTTCTCTCACCTCAGGTGAAATCATCCACCCCCATTTCCCACCTCTGGATGAGACCCTGGGCAGGGTGAAGGGCAGACTCTGGGCAGGGTTTGCACTGCTGCCCTCCAGAGCTCTGTCCCAAGAGAAATTCTTATGTGATTCCGTGAATTTAAGTCATAATGGCAAAAAGAAATCCCAAAAAAATTCCCCCCTGCCAGTACTTGAGCAATGTTCGTTCCTGTGCTGCTGCAGTAAAAACACCAGTGAGGAGGGAAAGGCTGCAGAAATCTTTAAGAATCAGCAGGCAGGCAGTGCTTCRAATTCACCTTTCTTAATCCACATCAATTATATCAAATTTCTGTCCATCGAAGGGGTTCAGGACCAAAGGAGGAGCCCCTGGAATCGCTGTGACCTCCTGGAAATTCAAAGCTCGAGCTCTCTGGAACTGCACTGATGGGTTTTCTGTCACAAATCCATTTTTGCAGGAATTCGGGTTGGTTTGGGTTCATATGAAGGAAGAGATTGGGAGACTCCAGTTTTTGCTTTCCAGCCACGAAGGAAGCAGATTATTCCTTAACAATTCCCAACATTCCTGGAGCGCGTTGGGTGTTTTTGGACATTCCGTGGGTGCTGCAGGGACAGATGTGGGGCTCCTCCCACAGCAGCAGCAAAGCTCGAAGGACTTGGGTGTCCTCAGGAGTTTCCCAGCACACTCAGAACTTCACACAGAGTGAAGGGAGGAGCAGCAAGGAGAGTTTTCACACAGGGAAAAAAGTCAAAACCGAGGGAATTTTGTCTCTTAGACAAACCTGCACCGTGCAGGATTAACTCRAACACAACCTGGCAACCCCAACTCYGATATTTTATCCAAAAACCTCTGCAATTCCCCGTGTTCCCCACTAACACCGACTGGATTTTAGGGGCTGCATCATTGCACAAACGCGGGGCTGTCTCGGTATCTGCGAACACCCCGCTCTCCCTCCCGGGGAGGCAGAGAACTGGTAATTATTCTTGTGATCATTTCCTCCAGACTCATCAGGAAGACACCGGTACCCACTAATTGTCTAAGTGTTATAAAGAGGATAATTACAAAGCCATTGTGAGCCTCTAACAATCCTTTTGGTGCCTSGGCTTTCATCAGAGGCGCAGAGGCAGCAGCGTGCGCTTCAGTCAGAGCCGCGTTCCCACAGCAAAGGGAAGGGGAAAATCCATCCCAGAGCTCTTTGCATCGCAGTTCCCCAAAGAAAAGCGTTTTGTTAAAGCTCCCGAGTTTACCAAAAGCMGGAGAATGTCGCTGTTTTGTCCTGGAACACGGTGCAGGAAAACCATTCTCCTCTCAATTGCCACGTGGGGATTGGGTTTTTTTTTTTCTTTTTCTTTCCTTTTTTTCTTTTTTAAGAGGAAATGCAGGATAATTGAATTTTTCTAAACCAGGGCCGGGCGAGTTTCGGGTAGTTGAGAATGTGGCAAAAAAATGAGAGAGCAAACAAGAGGGTTTGGCTGCCCTGGAGCTCTCASTGTAAATCCACAACTGCAGGGAAATTAAGGGATTTATTCTAACGCTGCAGCAGCGCTTTAAAAAAAACCCCAATATTCTCACAGGGTTAGGGAGTAAAAATGTGAGCATTTAATGGGAAAARAAGCAAAGCCCAGAGGAGCAAAGCGAAGCCATTTACCTGGAATGCACAAGGGGTGTTATCCACACAATAAACCCTCAGATTGTAATCCAGAGAATTGCAAGACAGGCAGCCAAAAACGGCGACTTTCAGCTGTCGAACGGCGCAGTCTGAGATGGGTTCCCCAATTAGGGCATAAGTTCCAAAGCTGTTTAAGAGAATGTGACAGGCATAAGGATCCAACAGGCAGTAGCAAGAAGTAGTTTCCTCTTCCACAGACATCACTTCCTGCAAAACGAAATCCAGGTTTAAAGAGAATAAAGCGAACGGGGATCAAGAGGCCTCGACAATAGGGAGTCATGGCATTTTAAAAAATTGTTTATTTTTTTATTCAGCTGGAATTTCAGAGTGGTGCTGGCAGCCGGGCTGCGCTCTCGGGGAGGGGGAGAAGGGGAGAAGGGGAGAAGGGGAGAAGGGGAGAAGGGGAGAAGGGGGGGCTGCTGCTTCCCTGAGTCAAACATTCCCAGCTTAGCCCTGAGTCAGCAGAGGATTCATGGCCGTGCCCCGTGCAGAGCTCGCTGTGTACATACAATCATAATGATGATGCCTAAGCAATTTTGGCAGCTTTTTTCGAGTGCTCTTGACTTTCTGGCTAATTCCCCACCCCCTCCCCCCTCAATGTCAAGTTTAAAAATTACCTTGAAGGTTAAAGTCAATAAGCGAACCTTGAACAATGGCTGGGGTTTGATTCTGTTCCAGAACGCCCATTACAGGCGCATTTGACTTCCTCAAAAACCCTCTCTGCTCTGCCTCTGCTGCTCAGTCCTGCCCTGTGTCCCTGTGTCCCTGTGTCCCCTGACCCTGTGTCCCTGTGTCCCTGTGTCCTCTGACCCTCTGTCCTTGTGTCCCTCTGTCCCCCTGTCCCTCTCCTCAGTGACCCAGCACTGCTGGGGCTGCCCAAGCACCGAGCAAATCTGAATTAGGAAAACCGGGAATGGTTGAAAACACGGCAAAAACCAGGCGGGGGCTGAGCGAGGGACAGGACAGAAGGACCGGCTGCAGCCACGGGATCCAAAAATCCCATCAACTTTTGCACATCTTGCTAAAACAYCCCCAAAACCCATCCCGCTGCCTCTTCACAAAACGCCAAATCATTTTTTGTGCCGCGATTTCCCCTCTCAGGCGCCTCTCTGTGCCTGCCCCTGCACCACCAAGGGTGAATTCAGCCCAGCCCCAGGGTGGGCGCTGGCTCGGGGCTCACCTCCCACTTGCCCTGCGGGGTYCTCCTCTTGAGGCGGATGCTCCAGTGCTGCGGGTCGGCGTGGGCGCAGTGCGGGATGCTCAGGGCGCAGGGGGTGCTCACGGCCAGCTCGGGGGGCCCGCAGCTCACCTCGGGCCCCAGCAGCACCTCGGGGCCCTCGGGCTCCAGGCTTGGGGCGGCAAAGACAAGAGTGGCTGTCAGGAGTGAGAATTCGCTGAGAGGATTTCGCTCCAAACCCAAACCTCCCCTCATCCGCTCGTTCTGTGCTCGCCAGCGGCGGCTGGAGATGGAACGAACCCATCAGACCCCGTCTAACTCCAATCAGCGGCTTGGGCAGCTCAGGACTCCGGTATTTAAAGCRCATTTCGGGTTGTTTAACCCAAAGGCAGCGCCGCAATCGCTCGGTGCCAGCCCTGCCTCGAGCAGCAGCTGCTCCCGTCCCCACCGTGCTCTGCCTCCAAAAGCTGCCATCAACAATATTTTCACAGGAGCGAAGATAAAACAAATTATGGCTTAAAAAAAAAAAAAAAAACCAAACCACACAGGCTCATAAATTCGTTTCCAGATTGAGTGAGATCTCCCTGCTCTGAGAACACATTTGTATTCGGCAGCAGGAAGGAGCTCAGTGAGTTTTACACACTCAGGGACAGGGTGGGATTCTCAGGGACAGGGGAAGGGAGCAGCGGGCACACGAATCCCATGGATTTCACAAGGAGCAGCACTCCAGGAACATTTCCGTGTCCCCTCCAGGGTCACCCCGGCAGTGGGGACCAGGAGCGGCCTCTGCACGTTCCATCCCAAAGCCAGGACAGGAGGCAGATCCTGATCTCTCACCTGGACTCCTTCTGGCTGATGGCCAGGGAGATTTCCCAGGAGCTCTCCTCGGGAATGGCTCCGTGCGGGATGAGCAGGCTGACCCCTGGAAAAGAGCAAGGGCAGGGGTGGCAGGGACAGGGAACTCCCGCAGGAGCAGCCCTGGGGATGTCCCTCTGAATTCCTGCTTCTCCTGGCAGCCTCACCCGCTGAAAGGAACATCAATTACCCGAGGAAATAAAGCTGTCRCTTTTCCATTCGAGGGAAAGACATCTCATTTCCCAAAAAGCCTCTTGAAAGCTCTTCGCCTCTCTGCAGCTCTGAAATCAAACCTGATCTTTGTGGCATCGCAGGGAACCTCCCCGTGGAGAGAGCACCTCACCCCTTTGTTCCCACACCTCCCAAACGATCCCAAACTCCTTTCACAGGTGAATTTTCCACCGGGGACCACTGGAATTAAGCTGCTTTATCCCAGGAGAGGGGCTAGAATTAAACTGCTTTATCCCAGGAGAGGGGCTGTGAGCTCGGCTTTGCATCTGCCCCACGATGCCCAGCCTGGACCAGGAACTGGAACCCACAACTGGAATCCACAACTGGAATCCACAACTGGAACCCACAACTGGAACCCACAACTGCTTTGGCACAGCTGCTCTTACATAAAAGTCCGCAGGAATTACATAAATCGCCAGTGGACCCAATACATATTTTAATAACCCAATTGATGGGGCTGCCGTTACATAAAGCAGCTAAATATACGGGCTGAGGGAATTGTGAGTTCACTCGGTGCCTCTGCAGTTCCTTCCTCAGCACAAAGGCGGTCTGGGGAGGGATGGGAACGCTCCTCACGCTGTGCCTGTTGGGCTGCCAGCCTTATCAATCCTCTCTGAACACAAACCACGTTTTTTTGGTGTTTTTTTTATGGTAACCTTTAAAGCACCCGTTCCGTGGGACACGAAGGATAAAGCTCTAAATCATCCAGTTCAGCCTGGGAGCAGCAGATAATCCTGGAGCCACTGCTCGCAGRGAAACAGAGCTGGATGTAAAGTGAATGATGCCGCTGGAGCTGGCAGGGTGATAACCCTGGCTGCCAATGGGGTATCCGGCTTTTTGGGGATAGGAAACGTCATGGGTGAGGGCTGGGATTTGGATAATGCCACTGGAGCTGGCAGGGTGATAACCCTGACTGTCAGTGGGGGTATCCGGCTTTTTGTGCTGCCTTTTGGGGAGCCCAGGGTTTGGGATTTGGGGTGATGCTGACACCACCCCACAGCTGCAGGGCCCTGGCTGCCTCTGCTGGGCTCTGATCTGCTCAGCTCRTCCCCAAACGATCCTGCGGGGCTGAAACAGCGTCCCACAAAGCCCCGAGGTGACAAAAGCCCTGGCACGGAGCAGAGGGAGCATCCCACACCCCGGGCTGGCAGGAAGGGGAGATTTTTGCTCCAAGAACGGGGAAAAGAGGCAGCAGGAGGGGGCAGGAGCCTGGTGGGGCTGTCCCCAGACCTGTCCCCTGCTGTCCCTCTGCCCCCCAGGCAGGGCTGGGGGGCTGCTGCTGGAACCTGAGCCCCTTTACATCAAACTCTGATCCAGCACCGACCCTTCCCGGGGAGCCTCCGCTTTGGCGCGGGATCCAAGCGAGGCACGGCTTTGATTAACGGCTCTTTCATGCTGGAGACATCAAGAGAGGCAGTAATTTAAACACAGCTCCAACAGGCACCGTGCCTCTGCAGCCCTCAGCCCGGGCTTCCCTCTGATCRCTCGTGGGCAGCGCGCCCCACTTCCCAAAATCTGCATTAAAGGGCAAATACTTCTTATTTCGTGGTGTTTAAAAAAGAAATAGTTATAAARCATTGCATCAGGCAGCCTGATCTCCGATTCTTTTATGTGCAATYCWTCTTTTYAGGAGRAAGGAGCCWCTCCACRAAATRACAGCGTGGGGCACACATTTACACRCAGGAAGGAAAGAAAAGGGGCTTTACTGCWGACTTTCAGATAAATATATACSATTTTAAACAYKGYCAGGGATTGGAGAAYGAAGCCTCCACCTCTCCAATCACTCTGGCTGACACAAATGTGACACTAGCAAGAAAGAACTTTAAAACTGCGTTACACAAACCCCTCCAATGCTTACACACACCACGAGAGAACCCTGACTGAAAACGCGAAAAGGCTCCGAAACCGGGGGTGACAAACGCACCTGTGTTGGGGAGCACCAGGCGGCCCCCCAGGTGCCCGAAGAGCGCCGTGCTCCTCAGCTGGCTGCAGCTGGCCAGGGACGCCAGGCTGGGGATGAAGGTGGCTCTGCTCCTGCCGGGGATGGTCCCGAAGGGCCGGGGGCTGCCCTGGGGGAAGGCTCCGGGCCGGGCTTTGCCGGGGTACTCGGATCTCTCTGCCACTCCCAGGGACACCATGAAGGAGCTCTGCACCTTCACCTTGATGTCGGCCAGCGGGTTGAAGAGGCTGGACTCGGTCATCAGCTCCTTGTCCAGGGGGTCCTGCAGGCAGATGGGGCCGCTGTAGGTCCTGCTCACCGTCAGCTCGGGCTGCAGGGATGAGTTCAGCAGCAGGGAGTTACCTGTGGGCACAGCAGCGGGGCTCAGGGGGAGGGGACACCTCGGGGAGCCCCTGCCCAGCCCTGCCCTGTCTCCCTTCTGGTCACTGCTCTGCCCTGCCTGAGCTCTCAGGGCACAGAATCACTCCAGGGCACGTTAGGAGACAAAACTGGAGCTCTGAGAGCCTAAAATTACTCTTGGGCACATTAGAAATCAGAGGAAGTGGAGTTTTTAGAGCCCAGAATCACTCCAGGACATGTTAGGGGACAGAATTGGAGCTCTCAGAGCCCAAAATCACGCCAGGACACTTTAGGGAATAGAGGAAGTGGAGTTTTTAGAGCCCAGAATCACTCCAGGACACTTTAGGAAGCAGAACTGGAGCTCCATAATCACTCCAGACCACATCAGAGAACAAAGGAACTGGAGCCCTCAGAGTCCAAAATCACTCCAGGACACGTTAAGGAATAGAGGAATTGGAGTTTTTAGAGCCCAAAATCACTCCAGGACACTTTAGGGAACAGATGCCCGAGAGCCTTCAAAGCCCAAAATCAGTCCTGACCATGTTAGAGAACAGAGGAACTGGAGCTCTCAGAGCCCAGAATCACTCCAGGCCACGCTGGGGATCAGAGGAGCTGGTGCCAAGGTCTGACACTGTGTTTGCCACACCTCAGGCAGCTCCAACCTTCAGGAACCCAAGGAGGAGCCTCCTTTGTTTTGGATTCWCGTTCTGTGTTTGCCCTTTTCCCTCTCTCGTTGTTTCCTCTCCTCACATCAAACCCCACTGGGTGACAACGTCTCCCTGCAGGCTCTGCCACAAACCCACAGCTTCGTCCACAGTTCCTCATTTTGAGGCATTTTACCTCCGAAAACGCCCTGAARAACGAGGAGTGGATGGATTCAGGGCCTGAATCCTCCTCTGGCTGTTCGGTTTTGTGGTGGGCTCTTTGGTTCTTTAGCTGGGTATTTTCAGAGCATCCACAATGACAGCTTTCAGGCATTAAGCCAAGCAAGCAATTCCCCAGACTCCAAACAAGATTCCAACTGAACCACAAAGGGAAACGCTCCTGTCTGAGGCAGCCATTGAGATTTCCACAGCCCTAATTAAAGGTCTGGATTTAGAAATGGATGAATGAACCTCCTTCAAACGTCCTTGCCTGCCAAGCCCTTTCCCCAATTTCTTGCAAGTCATGCTTGGTGAGGAACGTCTCCAGGAAATAAAGAAACTGTAAAAACAACACCACAAAACCCCCCCCAAACAAACTCAGTGACATATTTCCCTTCTCCGAGGAGAGAACAGAGACATGGGGACGCTTTCGCAGCCCACCCACGCTGCCACCCACCCGCAATCAGGCAGGTCTGAGGTGGAACGGCAGCACGGAATCAATAAACAYTCTGCTTTCATCCCCCCTTCCCCTCCCTCCCCACCTTCCTGTTCAAAGGGAACAGCATTCCTGAAAATCTGAGCTGCTTTGGGTGAACGTTTTGTGCGTGTTTTATGGCTCTGGTGGTTTGTTTTTTCCCCTGGAGCTTTAGGGCTCCAGTCTCACACACATTTATTTCCCACGGGCCTCGGTGYCTGCGTGTTCCAGCCGGGTACAAAACGCTTCCAGCTGGGGGTCTGGGATTATCGGTGGGAGAGCAATAATCCCTTTTCTTGGGGGGAAGGAAAGCTGTGTGAGTGAGGACGGGAGGAGCCGCAGCTCTGCTGCCTGGCCTTGCTCTGAGCTGTTCCTAAAGCGGTGTCTGAGCTGGGCACGGCATCCCTGGAGCGCCTGGAGGATTCTGAGCGTGTGGGGCAGAGCAGAGCCAGTCCCTGAACCCCCTCCCTCCCCAAAGGCACTGCCCGGGCAGCGGCAGCTCCGCCGAGAACCGAAGGAAATCGCCGCACTAACCTTGTCTGMCTGTTTTAAAATTAAAAGCCTGGAAGCCTCCCGTGAGCGCAGAGGAATCAATGACATCCACGCCGTACTCACTCTGACTGCGCCGGTACAGGGTCACCGCCAGCGCCAGCACGGCCACGGCCAGCAGGGCTGCGGCCAGCCCCGAGTACAGCGCGATGTCCCCGCCGCGCTCCACATCTGCGGGAGAGAACAGCCTGAGAGCCTGGGGACATCATTGGGACATGGGGGACATCACTGGGACATGGGGGACACAGAGGGGACACGGCCAGCAGGGCTGCGGCCAGCCCCGAGTACAGCGCGATGTCCCCGCTGCGCTCCACATCTGCGGGAGAGAACAGCTTCAGAGCCTGGGGACATCACTGGGACATCACAGGGACATGGGGGACACAGAGGGGACACGGCCAGCCCCGAGTACAGCGCGATGTCCCCGCTGCGCTCCACATCTGCGGGGGAGAACAGCCTCAGAGCCTGGGGGACACCGAGGGGACACGGGGGGACAAGGGCACATCGGGNGGGGGGATATGGGGGACACAGGGGAAGTGGAGACACCAATTGAGGTGGACACAGGAGCAGGGGCAGCGCTGGACAACAATGGCTGAGAGGAATTCTCGGCGTGAACTGGAGAGCCTGTTTGGGTTTGGGGATGGATCCCTGCACCCTGCAGAGCCTCTTTGGATCAGGGATGGATCCCTGCACCCTGCAGAGCCTTTTTGGATCAGGGATGGATCAATTCCATCCTGCAGAGCCTTTTTGGATCAGGGATGGATCAATTCCATCCTGCAGAGCCTTTTTGGATCAGGGATGGATCATTCCATCCTGCAGAGCCTTTTTGGATCAGGGATGGATCCCTTCAGAGCCTGCTTCGGGTCAAGGATGGATCCCCGCACCCTGCAGGGAGCTCAGAGCCCACCCTGGGCACGCTCTGGGTCCTGCTGGGGGCTTCTCCTGCCCGGCAGAGCCCCAGGAACAGAAACGGGATTTATTCATGGCCAAGGAGAGCTACAAAAAAAAAAAAAAAATAGCCGGGAAATCCGGAGTGCTCAGTGTCAGTGAATGAGCTGCACTGCACAGAAATAGGGTGAAAAGTTAAAATCAGCGTTTAATAAATAGCCAATTATGGAAATTACTTAATTACTGTTTGGGAGGAGGCTTCTGTTGTGCTTTTCTGCTGAAAGTCAGATAATTCCATTTGAGCTGAGTTTCGAAAATGAACACGGAACTTCAGAGGGTTGAGATGAGAGGAACGAGCACCTCTGGGCAGCATTTCCTTGGCTCAACATTTCCCCCCGAAAAAGAAGTGTCTGGAAACGCCCCCAGCCCCAGGGGGGGTCCTGGGAAGGGGCTGAGCTCTCCCAGCAGGGAAATGCCCCAGGAACGGCAGCCCCAGCATCCCCAGTGCCCAAACCACCCAGTGCTCCAGCTGCTGGGGCTGAATCCAGCTGGGCTGAAATCCAACCAAAAGTGAAATCCAAGGTTCGGTTCAAACATCCTGAACAGAAGCACCCCTCTCATCCCCACTCTCCAAACCGCTCCCAGTCAGCCCCAGCCATGAGATCCCAGCACCCCACTCAACTCAAAATCATGTTTTGCTGTCAGTTTTCCCAGCACCAGAAGCATTTAAGCAAGAAATGTTCATTTAAACGCTGCATTTTCAAGCAATCTCTGAATGAAACACGGCTCTGCTTTCAACACATTCACAGCTTGCTGGGAAGGGAAAAGAAAATCACAGAGTTTGCATGGAAACATCAGCTTTGAGGAGGCATCCACCTTCTGTGGCAGGCCAGGAAATCACATTCAACAAACCTGCAAGGTTACAAAATTCCACTTCCTCGAGCAATTCCAATTCCACCAAAGCAATCACTAAAAGAGAAGAGTTTTTTTTTTCTCTGATGCCTTTTTTTTTTCTTTCTTCCCCCATGAGATTCCCCCTTGAAAATGGCTGTAAAGAGAATTTTAAGCGTTTGAGGCTCGGCCGGGGATTGCRGAGAGTGAGACACTGGCTGGCAACGCGACAATGGGAGAGACCAGACAGAAAAGTCAAACTCAAACACCCAATTCCACAACCTGGAAACGCCTCAGACCAGACCAAAACATCCCAAACCCCAACCCAAAACATCCCAAACCCCAGCCCAAAGCCCCGCTCCCAGGGCTCTGCTTTGTTCCCCAGCACCAGGTGCACAAAGGGAAGCACAGGCAATAATTACATTCCTTATTTCCTCCCATTTCCCGTTCCCAAGTCGCTTTGTAGTTACAGGGAATTAATTACGGAACGCTATTGTTGACTTAATTTCTGCGGGTAATTAGAGCGATGAGTGAGGCGGGAGGAGGGAGGGGAGGGATCCCCAGAAAGCCGGGAACAATCGGGGTCTTTCCCTTCCCATGGAGCCGTCGAGAGCTCGTGGTGATTGCACCACGAAGCGTCTTTAACTCCTCCCTTTGGTTAAAAAAAAAGGAAAGCGCTGAAAATGTGAATTCCCCCTCCTTGCTGGGATGGTGAATGACCGATCCTGAGAGATGCAGAAATATCCCGGCAGGAAAAACTTCCAGCCCCCGGGGAGGAGGAGGAGGAGAAGGAGGAGGAGGAAGAAAAAGGACAACGAGGACAGGGCAGAACCCCAGAGCTGCTCCCCCGCCCTCCGAAGCGGAGCAGGAGCCGCTCCTCAGGTGCTCACTGCGATTTCCGACTCTAAATCTCCTCGAGTGCCTCAGCAGCTCCTTTCCCATCGATCCCCGTGTCAGGCAGCTCCACTTCCCCACTTTTGAACTGTTGGACGTGGGTTAAAGATGAGAGGGAGGGCACGGAATTAAAGGGAAAAAATGGGAGCTGCTCGACTCCAGCAAAATCTTTCTGAGGAGAAGAATTCTCTTTTCATTGACTCTGAAGTACCTCCAGAGCCTGAATTGGACGCCGGGTCTATAAATCTGATGATGAAAAGCTCTCACGGGAGTTCTTGCCGAGGTTCCTTCCCTGGAATAAATTGGTGCTTGCTCTGTTCCGTGGAGAACCTGGCAGGGAGCGGCCCCACCTCCGGGAAAACCCACCGGGAACCTCGGGGGAACACAGAGCTCAGAGGCGAAGCATCCTTCCCGGCATTTAGTGGGTTTTTAAACAGCTTTATGCCAAAAGGGCAAAGCCACGGTGGCTCAGGATTGAGTTATTCCCTTGGAACTCCACGGGAAAGGAGCCTTTCTTTTTGGTTTAGGAGTCTTGAGGTTTTTTTTAAACATTTTTTACCTCTTCACCTTCTGATCTTTTCTTTTGGAGAATTATTTCTGTGGGAGATGAGAAATTAAGGGAAAGGAGGAAGGCGTGGGAAATTTGGGAGAGAGAAGGGGGGGGAAAGTTCTGCTTTTGTTTTTTCTCCCAGGAGGGAACAAAGCGGAAAACCRAAACCAAACAAATTAGGGAAAAAACAAACATTTATAGTCCACCAATTACTCCTTAATGAGCTGCATCCTCCCTGCCCGGGGGGYGGGAGGGAGCCTGGCAGGCACCACGAGTTCCATCCCTTTTCGTGCTCCAGGATCCCTGGTTGCGGTAATTGCAGCCCATTTGTCACCKCACCTCCTGCCACCGCTCCACAACATTTATTGGCGGCGCGCTGGATGGTAATGAAGTTTCTATTAACGATGATTAAGTTTCATAGAGCACCTGAAGATAATTTAAGGTGTGCGGGAGCAGAAAATGAAACATTTGGTTTTAGCGCATTAGGAGACGTAATTGATTGAATTATCTCGTTTGCGAGGAAGGGCTGTGCCCGCTTCCCATCAGGGAGAGGAGACCCTGGGATGGGGCCAGGAGATCCCAGAGATTCCTCCAGCTCCCCTTGCCCACCTCTGCCGCTGCCCAAAGTCCTCCTCCTCATCCTCGGAGCRCGAGTCAGGGGCTGGGGTAACAGATCATTCAGTGAAACATGTTATCCCTTAATTATCTYCGTAATTGGCTTTGATTTTGGATCCCTGATGAGGTCGGGAAGTCCTGGAGCAGCTCCTGCTCTGTGGGGAGCAGCAGGAGCTGAGCGCTGTCCATGCCCAGAGCCCAAATCAACCCCACCGCAGCTGGTTTTGGGGTAAATCACAAAATCCAGCCATTTCACTGAGATTCTCTGCGTTTTCTCCATGAAATGGAACTGMACAGACCAAAAAAGYGAYCCCGCTSCCTGAGCYCAGCCCGGCACAGAGCTGGGACCCATCAGGGTGATCCTGGGGACACCCACACAAACCCAGGGCATCCCCAAGGGCTTTTTGCAGCTCCCTAAAATGATTTTGGGCGTCCTGAGAAACGAATTTAGAACCAGGAACGTGAAACCACAGAACCACCAGGGGTGGAAAAGCCCTCAGAGATCCCCAAACACCAACCACGGCCCCAGGTGGGACCTCCAGGGATGGGCACTGCCCCACCTCCTGTGCAGCCGCTGCTCCAGAGCCCTTCCCGTGGGGAAATTCCTGCTGCTGTCCAGCCAGGCACAGCTCCAGGCTGTTCCCTCTCCTGTCCCCCTGCTCCCAGTCCCCTGTGGAGCGGCAGGAGCAGGATAAAAACCCCAGGATGATCCCCTGGCACAGGGACAGGCACAGGAACCCGCCAGGAGGGAGCTGAGCAAGCTCAGAGCCAGCAGCAGAACCCCAAACCCTTGCACTGATCCCTTTTTTCCTCRTTCCAAGCGCTCCAGGTGACGCCTGGGGAAGGCTGGGCTGGAACAGAGACAGGGGCAGGGAAGAGAATAAAGCAGATACTGACTGAAAGGTGCTGGGATTCACCTTGGGCAGCACCACAGCCCGGCCAGGCGGGCTCTGAATGGTCCAAAATTGCCCCCCCTAATCACGAGGCCTCGCACTTTTACAAGTTTTGCTCCATTTGCATTTCATTTGAATTTAAAAGCCAAAACTTGAGGCGTCACGGAGCTGGATCCCAAGGCAGCCTGGATCAGGGCTCTCTGTCAGACACGAATTGCTGAGGATGAGCACTCCCCTGGCTCTCASCGAGCCTGGCGTGCCAAAGATGCTCTCAGCAGATGCTAAAGCCTCTCGTAAAACCTTGGCTCCTACTTAGCTCCTAAACAAATTACCCGAACGGCAGAGGAGAGGAGGGAAATCCTATTTACAAGAGGGAAAAAAAAAAAAAATCTTACTTTGGGGTTTTATTTCATGAAGAGGTTTTTTTTTATCTGAGAGGGAGAGAGATAAAGAGAGAAAGTTGCACTTAATAAATTTACACGGAGCACATCTATTTCCTATATTGCTTCTGTCTCACTCTATAAATGAAACATTTTCTCCTCGTTTGCTGACAATATGAATATTTTATGTTGTCCGTGTTTTTCTCTTCATCTCCTTTTTTTTTTTCTTTTTTTTTTTTTTTTTTTTCTTCCCCCTAAATCCCTTTCAGGAAGTTCCTTCGCAGCAATTTCTCACTTGGTTAATTCGGGTTATTTGTTGGCTCTATTGGCTGCTGTTGTTTATTTACACCTCDGCGAGAGGGGAGTTCAATACCTCGCAGTGGATCATTGGCAGGGAGGCTCAGGTCAGGATTAACGATTCCTTTGTGTGTYTGATGGATGGATGGGCACTTAAAGCACTTGTAAGATATAAAAATGCCCGGTTTATTCACGTTTTTGTACCCAAACACCCCCAATAACGGCGCCTCTCTGTGTGGGTATGGACACACACATCCTGTGCCCCCAGCAGGTGGAAATTTGGGATAAAAGGGGTTTTCTGTGGGACTGCAGCTCTCAAAAAATGAACCTTCTCTGCCTCTCTCGTGCCAGGCACTTGAGTCACTGTTTATGGTCTGAAACCTGCCAAAGCAATCCCCAAAATTGGGAGACTCAGGTGGATTATGAGGCTCCTCCACTTTAATGCTATGAGGATGCTCAGTTTAGAAACACCCAACTCAGAAGATCGTTGGGTTTTGGCTTTTCCAAAAAAACCTGCTGGGATGAGGATTTTTTTTCCCCCCTGCTTGAAGCTGGTGTTGGTTTTGCAGGAAAATGAGGCACAAAAACACCCAGGGAGGAGAATCCGAGCCGAGGCTGCAGTGGAGCAAACCCTTCCCTGCTGCTGGCAGGGGCTGTCTGCAAAGGGAAAAGCATTTCCCAGGAAAATGGAGATTCCTGGCTCCAGGAGCCTCCTGGCAACGGCAGCAGAGCTGCCTGGAAGATGGAAAATGAAATGATTTGTGATTGCTGTGTGATTATTCGGGGTGCATTAGTCAAAACATGTTTGCAGGTCAGTTCCTCGTGGCYCCGCTTGTTTGTTTTGGATTTGGGCGCTGGGGAGAGGAAATCAATAGGTTTTGAAGTCAGGGAAAAATAACTTTAAAGCAAACAGATAAAAGTAAAACAAAAAGCTCTCAGAGAAAAGAAAAAAAAAAACACAAAACCCTCTTTTTTATTAAGCAAAGAGAAAACTTTCACCTCTGCAGGAGAGAGAGAGAAATCCACCCTGGCCAAGCACCCAACTGGGAATACTGGGAGGGAATAAACACTGGGAGAACAAACACGCAGGAAACCAGTGAGGTGCTGGGAGTGTCTGGGCTCCCAGTGACCTTTGCATGGCAGGGAATCGATCTGGAAACCTTTCATCCCCATCCAACCCCACGGGAATCATCCCCCTGCGTCTGAGTTTGGACCTGCACAAGTGCCATGAGAGAAATTCCCTGAAGGAAAAGCTCTTCCAGTCTCTTCCAGTTGCTCCCCAGAAAGGACTGGAACATCAGGATCCACCCAGGGAATCCCAGGCCAAAGGGAGCACTGGGATGTTCCCCTGTGGGGTCTTGGGGTTGTTCCCAAATTCTCCACTCAGGGACCAAATAAAGAACCTCAGGGCTGATCCATTTTATCCCCGTTTCATTCACTGCCTCCAGATCAGGATTTTCCCAGCCAGGTTCTTCCTCCATTCCCATCCTCCCTTCCTGCTCACTCCTTAGCCAAAGGAAGGTTTCTATTTTTGCCTCACAGAAGGAGCAAAGTTAATGAGTTGTGCCTGATAAAAAAAAACCTCCCAGAGATTGGTTTGCTGTGGCTCAGGGCTGCATTTCCTCCCCAATTCCCCACGGGATGAGGAGCGGAGCAGGGAAGGCACAGACTGGAAGATGAACAGGGGGAGAAGAGATTTTTTTTTTTAAAAAATAGGGTAATTGCACCAATTCCTGTTAGCTGAGAAAGCAATCACAGCCCTGAAAACAGCGTGACACAAGGACAGGGGGACAGCTGGAGCCRTGGAGGAGAGACAGGACCACTGCTGGAGATGGAAGGAGCAGGGAAGGATGGAAGGAGCATTTCCCACAGGGGAAAAGCCTGAATAAATACACAGGATGCTCTGTGCCACTGGGAAAGTATTAAAATCTCACGGAAAAAAAAAAAAAAGAAGAAGAGAATCCATTTTGTTAAGAAGAGAAAAATGCAGAACCATAGAAACAAGGACAGAGGGCTGGTTAAACACAACATTACAGAAAACAGACACATCCTCCTTTACATCCCCCAGCCCTGGCACTGCTGATGGCTCCCAGGGCTGCTGTTCCACCTGACGAGGTTTCCAACA
Source organism: Alauda arvensis (assembly GCA_902810485.1). Classification (NCBI taxonomy): domain Eukaryota; kingdom Metazoa; phylum Chordata; class Aves; order Passeriformes; family Alaudidae; genus Alauda; species Alauda arvensis. The sequence continues at coordinate 152,730 of CADDXX010000878.1, read as the reverse complement.
CAGGACAAAAAGAAGGGCAGTTTAAYTTTGACCTCGATATTTACAGATTTTTAACCACAGCCAGGGATTGGAGAATGGGCTCTCCACCTCTCCAACCACACAGCTCAAACCAACAGCCCATCAACCCTCTCCTCCCAGGAGAAGGAATGCAAACCAATCCAGTTACAACAACATTTCAGAATTTACATGGAGCTCTGTGAGAAACTCCCACTACAAAAATGAAAACATCAGAAGGCTCAAAAAATGAGGGCAACATTCTCTCATCTTTCCTTTGTGTGCTACAATGACACCCACCCTCAGCACCCCTGCCCTGCAGCCCACACCCCTCAGGCCAGCCCCAAAACCCCCTGGCAGCTCACCTTGGATGCAGAGCCCCTCGGTGCAGTTCTCAGACTCCTGGCTCAGCCCCTCGCAGTGCTTGCCGCCGTTGCGGGGCGCGGGCGCGGCGCAYTCCCGCACGCGCAGGTGCTCGCACTCGGGGCTGCACACCGACCACTCGCTCCACACCTCCCAGCTCCCGTCCACTGCGAGGGGAAACGGGGTCAGGCCTGCCTGTGCCACCAGGGAGGGCGTTTTCATCTCTCTCCTCCATAATTCTGTGTTTAATACACTTCAAACCAAGCTTTTGCAAGGTTAATAACGCTTTTAACGAAGTTCTCAGCACAGGTTTCCCTTTCTGGTGTTGTTAACATCAGCTCCCCTCTCTAAACCAACCCAAAGCCCCACCCAGGCCCCTGATTTCTCCCCCTGAGCTGTCCTGGCAGTGTTTTGGTGGCACCAGGGTGAGTTCCTGGCACTGCACTCACACCCACACCAGGCTCGGCCTAACCACGACCGCATTTCCCATTTCCCAGTGCTTCCCACCCAAATCTCTCCCGCAAATTTGGCCCCCAGAGCCCTCCCTGCCTTCTTCGGGGCACTCACCGGGGCAGAGGGAGGTGCAGGTGATCTTCTGCACGGACATGCCCTCGCAGAAGGCTCCCCCGTTGAGGGGCGCGGGGTTGGTGCAGGTGCGCGAGCGTTTCTGCCAGCCCCGGCCGCAGCGCGCGTTGCAGCTCGACCACTCCGTCCACGAGGACCAGCCCCCGTTCACTGCAAAACACCCAGCGTGTGTGGGGGGGGGGTTTGGGGCCGTGCCAGAGCCCCCCCAGCACCAAACCCAAACCCAAAAACACGGGAAGGGCTCACATTTATGGTCTTAGTAATATAAAACCTCCTTCTAGCTCATCCAACCTTTGCTTCTTCAGTTATCCAGTAACGACTGGCTAAGCAATCCTGACTTTGAAAAATCCTCCATTCTTCTGTATCAAAACTTGCTTTCTCCTCAATTCCTCTCATCATTTCTACACTCAGAGAGCCTTCTGCCCAACACCCCTGCCTGGAACATTTTTAACTTTTCACCTTCCCCAGGGCCCCCCCAGCCCTGTCACTGACCATAGACCACCACGGTGGCCGAGAGGCTCCTCCTCTTGGCCACGATGTTGGCAGCCATGCAGGTGTAGTTGCCCGAGTCGGAGAGCCGCGCCTGGCGGATGATGAGGTTGTGGTCGGCCCTGGTGTCGATGTTCTCGTCCAGGTGGGAATCGATGGGCTCCTCGTTCTTCAGCCACTCCACCTGGCAGGGAGGAGCACAGGAGAACGTGGGGCAGGCCAAAGGCAYCTCCTSACCTCGTTAATTGGATGGGGAAACRCTTCCTTGGGCTGGTGACTTAGAAAAGCTGATTTTTTTTCCCTCAGGGAACACGGAATAAAACCTCAGCTGAGAGAGAATAGGAAATATTTTTACACATTGCTCCTGCTGCACCATGCATTGGATGTTCAAACACCTGGACAACTACCAGGTCTATAAAATAGATAATAAGTATTATTAATTCCCCTTTTTTATTTTGGTGAAGGAACAGGGAGATGGATCTGCCTGACGTGGCACACAGAGGAAGAGCCGAGTCATCGGAACGGATTCCCAGCTGACACAAACACCCGGAGAACAGAGGCCATTAGTGTTTGCTGCCACGCTCCATAAACCCCCTGAAACGCTGTGCACGAGGTGTTCMCATCCATCTTCTCCACCTCAGCACCCAACGCCTCTGAGCACACCCAGCCATCACCTGCACGGCGCCTTTCCCCTCGGAGCATTCACACAAAACACCCGGGGCATGGCAAAGCTGCTGTCACAGGAGAGCAAAATTAAAAMCAGGAATAAAACCAACTGATTCTATTAAAAGACCAAAGAGCAGGGGGTTGTTTTAACAGCTTTTCTCGCCCTGGAGGAGCCCTGGCTGTGCCCTGCAGTCAGACTCCCTTCTCTGCAGATGAATAACCTTGTTTAGCRACTTGTGGAAGGACTTGGAACTTTGTGGAAATGAGCTTATGGCTGTGGTAGCTGCAGGCATTCATTAGCACTCAGCTCTGCGCAGATGGGCTGCAATTTGTACATTTTCCAGTTCCTAAACAAATCTGCAAACGCTGACCGCCAAAGCCAATTCCGTCTGGTGCCAGGCAGCAGATTCCCCTCCACAGCAGCACTCCTGGCTTTGCTGGGACGGATCCAGCCCTGCACATCCCGGCCAAGGGCTGCAAACCCACCTGGGAAAGGCTCCAGCTCTGGGGCACCTGGAATTAAATCACGATTTGACACACCTGTGCGAACGTGAGTTACCTGTGGGCGAGGTTTGACATCACACCTTTCACACTGAAACTGGGGAAAAGGCTCTGTGATCCCTTTGGCATCTCCCTGTGCTCCAGCATCCAACCCTGCCTCCCTCCCTCCCAGCCAGGGGACACCGCCCCTGTGCCTGCAGGAGCCTGGGCACAGCTCAGGAGCAGGGACCCAAAGCTAAATCCAGCCATGCCAGACCTTTTCCTGGGCAATATCCCTGGGAATGTGTTCCAGCYATGCCAGACCTTTCCCTGGAGAATATCCTGGGAATCTGTGCCAGCTATGCCAGACCTTTTCCAGCCATGCCAAACCTTCCCTGGACAATATTCCTGGGAATCTGTGCCAGATCTTCTCCTGGACCATATCCCCTGGATTGTTTCCAGCCATGCCAGATCTTCTCCTGGACCATATCCTGGGAGTGTGTTCCACCCATGCCAGACCTTTCCCTGGACAGCATCCCCTGGACTGTGTTCCCTTTTCCTGTGGCCTAAGACACAGAAAGACCAACTAATCCACTCACCACTCAGTTCTGCAGTTAACCTTAGCAGTAATTATCCGAGGGGGTTTCAGCAGAGAAATTAGGAATTCAATTTAAATTGTGGAGAAGCCGCGCGGGCATAAATCAAGTGACARGAGCTCGATGGCGAGTGCAGTTTATGTGCAGTGAAATGGGCAGAGAAATGACAAACAGGGCCAGCATTCCCAGAGCTCATTATTTCACAAGTGCGTTGATAAATTTTGACTCCCCTCGGGGCCAGGGGGGGTTTTGGGGTGGTGAGAGGGAAGTTCCTGTCACCCTTGCAGGGAGTCCACACCACTCCTGCGTTTGCTGAGTTCTGGGAATGTGGGCTTTGGCCAGCAGAAAACATTGAAACATTTGCATTAAAGCAGAGCATTTAAAAGAATGATGATGCCAGCGAAGGGAGAACATTAAACAGACGGAACATAAACACCAAAGTGTYGGGACGTGAGAGCAAAGCCTGATTTGTCAGGGAGGGTGGCACTGCCAGCGCTCCCCTCCTTCCAGCCCCCCTCTTTCCCTAGAGAATGCCAGGTTTATCCCAGGCCACCCCCTGCTCTGCCTCAGCAGATGGAGCCTTTCAAAGATGGAGAGCCAAGGGATGGATTCGTGGGATAAAAATACATTGAAAGGAGTCGTGATGACAAAAGATGTTGGTGACTGGCAGGGAYTGCGACCTTTGGGAGACTTCAGCCCCCGCACAAACACTCACAAAGCAACCGGGGAAAATAAAAACAGCCAAGAGCCTAAAGCATCATCCACCCATGGGGACTGGACTGCAGTGCCTGCAGAGCAAACTCCAAACTCCTCAGAGTCCCWCTTCCCTCACCGTGGAGGTCACACGACTGCTTGGGACAGAATTAAATCCTTTTCCTTTCTGCTGATCTGGAACCAGACTTTAAACTTGCTGTGGGTTTGCAGGAAAAGATCGGAATGAACCCCTCCTCTCTCAGTTCCCAAGGAGGGCTGATCACATCAGCCCCGGGGCACGCAGGGGTTAACTCGGCYCCTCCCTGGGTGGGGAGCAGCCCAATGAGCATCGTCACTAATTCCTCCCAATTACAGAGATCAATTAGCACAGACCGGCTTAGGGCTTTATCAGGGTAAAATCAGCTCAACGCCGCAGAGCCTGGGCAGATTGTGGGAGTGAGAGAACGCCGAAAAACACAGCTCATCCCCACTCATCCACTGCGAGTTCCTCACCGCTGTCTCTGATGGAGTTTTAAACATCCCAAGGCCTGGGACTGAACTTTTGGCTCTTTTTTTGGTGACTTCGTTTGAGATTCCAACCACATTTAACACYCGAGGCTCTTGTAGCACGGTCCGTGGCGGTGCTTTTCTCTCCTTCAGGTGGAAAAGCAGCAAAAAACCTCCTCAGCTTCCTTTAAACGGAACTTCTGCTCCTAAAAACTCCTCGGATTCCTTTCAACGGACCTCCTGCTCCTAAAAACCTCCTCAGCTTCCTTTAAACGGAACTCCTGCTCCTAAAAACTCGAGCTGGAGGAATCTTCCTCACTGTCCCGGCTGGGATGGGGATGGGGATGAGGAGGGCAGTTCCTTTSTCACACTTTTATCTTCCTTTCCACACTTTTATCTTCCTTCCCACCCCAAGACTCAAGCCAGGAGGAGAAGCCCGCACCAGCACCAATCTCTGGAAGGATTTAACACCAACCCAAGGGCTGCACTCCCTCCTCCCCGCCTTTCCCATTGTTATTTTATCAGCACCATCACAAACCATTAATCCTGCTCCAGAGCCCCTCACGACACCCGGAGCAGGTCAGCTGCACCTGCTGCGGTGGTTTTTTTTTTATTTTTTAAATTAATCCACTGAGGGAACTCAGTTCTTGAATCATTTAATCACAGCGCTGTCACACCGGGGCTGCTCAGCAGATTTTTTCCTTCATTAGATTGAATATATAATCTCATTACAGGAATCTGACGTGCTGACTGACCCATAAATCAGCCGGGGGAAGCTGCAGGAAGGATCTGTGAGACCTCCAGAGCTGCTCATGCCCGTTTTTGTGCGGGTATTTCCCCTCGCAGGGCAGGCAGGGAGGGTTTCCTGCACAAAACTCCACCAGCAAAGGGAGAAATCCTCRTTTGTGGCCACAGCTGCTCCTCTGAGCTCTGAAATCGCAGCGAACATCGGCACTGACGGGGGGAACGCGGGCCAGCGTGGGAGGGGGCGAGTCAAAACGCGGTTTGGAGTCGGTGTGAAGGGAGAGGTGACAGCCTGGACGTGCGCATCAATTTATAGTGGCAGAGGTGGGCAAGGAGCTGACTCAGCCGGGCTATTTCGGATCCCCGGGATGAGGAACCACTGCTAAAAATGCCGCTGCTGATGGTGCCTTGTCTGCTCGGTCCAAACACCAGCGGATCCCAAACACCTTCATCTTTATTCCTATTTTTGGAGAGTCTACCATGAACTGGAACACTGTTTTTTTGGGGTTTATTTTATCTCCACGCACAAATGATGGACAAATCAGCATTAATAACACCCTGGGAGTGTCCCAGAGGGGCAGAGCACAAAGATCCTGCTGCACCTCTAATCCCTGGCCCTACAAAGGGCAGGTGAGATCCAACTTTTGCTTTGCTGAACAGCTCCGAATTTAAGGACACAGAGAGATCCACGGGTCTCGCTCTCAGCTCACGGTGTTTGGGCAGCAATCAAAGCGCTGCTGACACCCAAAACCCCTCTCTAGATAAGCTGACGATGCTCGCAGGGTTTTGCAGGAGCACATTCAGATAGGAAATGCTCGGAGATAAGGAAACCATCGCAGGAAGCTTCCGGTAATTGAAACCAAAGCATCTCCAGGCTGTAATTCCACCCTTCTGAGGGATCACCGATGCCTGAGGATGTCCAGTTTTGTCAGCGGGGATAAATCCAAGGACGCGGCTGTGAGGTCTGACAGGAGGCGCGGGGCTGGGAGGGACCTGRGGGAGCACTGAACACCCTTCAAAAAATCAGAATTTAACCCCAAACTCCAGAGAAACCCCACGGTTCCTTAAGGGATGTGCGACACTCGCCGTGTCACCGGGTCCCAARCACAGCCAGACCCGCAGCTCCCCGCCTCATTCTCTGCTGCCCCACGGCCTCTCCCTTTATTCAAATAAAGCAAAAGGACTCCTCTGTCTCCTTTTTGGACATAAACCTCACATATTTGTGGTTTGATGCTGTTTACAATTACCAGAGGCGCTGATCTCCGTGCCCAGAGCATCCCCCGAGCCATCAAAGCCTTCCAGTGCCACCTCTGGTGTCGCCTCCGGTCCCCATCTCCATCCCCTGAACTTCCCGAGTCCCGGCAGGACCCGCAGAGCCCTCCCCGAGGTTACAAACACCATTTATGAGCTCTCAGCACCGAGCCTTTCATGTTCGAGCATTCCGAATTAAAAACGCTCCYGACAACGGGGGCCGTGGAAAAACAGGCAAAGCAGCACAACAAACGCGGAGAGGCCCCAGAGCACATGTCTGCATGAAAAGGAATTATCTATTCAGGGGAACTACAAAGTTATCTCCCTTCTTTTTTTTTTTCCTCTCTTCAGTTTAGCAATCTAATTCAGAAGCGCTTTGCTCCGGCGTTTCTATTTTGTGACCTCGCTGCCTCCTGGCTCTATTGATTTATTCACAACCAGCCGAATCTCAGAAGGAAAACAAACATTTTTGTTTTATTTTTTCCAGCTGGAAGAAAAACCCCGCGCGGAGCTGCCCTGCACAGCCCCCCGTGCCCAATAAAGGGGAGATGGGCAGGGGCTGAGGAGCCCCCGGGGGCTGCMAAATGGACAAAATCAATGGGAAAGGCACCAAGGGATGCTGCTGAGGGGAGGGGAGCAGGCTGGGAGTGAAATGGGCACAGAAAAGACTTTTGCACACAGCCACTGATAAGGACAGGGGCGGAGGGGACAAAAGCCCAAGCCCGTTTGTCACCCACGCAGTGACACCCCCAGGTGCCACCACAGCTGCCTCGGGGATTAGCAGCCACCAAAACTCCGCTGCCTCCTCGCTGCTGTTCCCCACAGAATGAGCATTTCACACTCCGGGGCGCTAACAAGGCCGAGCACAGCGAGATTATCCCCGACTTCATTAAATGGGTGTTGACCGAGGATTTTCCAGGGCTCAGCCCCGCTGTGACAGCGGCCCCGGGGCTGGGGGGGAGGGCAGAATTTATGGAGCTTGCAGGACCTGTCACTCGCCCTGGTCCCCCCTGAGCTGCCCTGGGTGACAGAAATGAGCTGTYCCTGCTCCTCAYRSCCCTGTCACCKRSTCCAGCTCAGCYCARRGGGAGGAAAACCCCTCTGTGAGCACTGAAATCCCTGCAGAGCTGCTCTGGGTGACAGAACTGAGCTGTGCCTGCTCCTCACGGCCCTGTCACYGAGTCCAGCTTGGCCCAGGGGGAGGAAAACCCCTCTGGGAGAGCTCCAGAGGTACCCTGGGTGACAGAACGGAGCTGTGCCTGCTCCTCATGGCCCTGTCACTGAGTCCAGCTTGGCCCAGGGGGAGGAAAACCCCCCTGACAGAGCTCAGGGAGCACTGAGGGGTGACCTGGCAGCGTTGTGGGTGTGAAATCCCTGCAGAGCTGCTCAGGGTGACAGAACKGAGCTGTGCCTGCTCCTCATGGCCCTGTCACCAAGTCCAGCTCTGCCCAAGGGGAGGAAAACCCCTCAAGGAACACTGAAATCCCTGCAGAGCTGCTCAGGGTGACAGAAATGAGCTGCCCCTGCTCCTCATGGCCCTGTCACCGGCTCCAGCTCAGCCCAGGGGGAGGAAAACCCCTCTGGGAGAGCTCCAGAGGTGCCCTGGCCTGGAATCTTTGGCTGCTCCCCGGATAATCCCGGGATTTTGGTGTCTCAGAGCTCAGCTCAGCTCAGAGACCCTTCCCCAGCCCGAGCTGGGGGAGCAGAGCAGCCCCAGAGCCGCAGGAGCTCCCACCGCTGGGAAATTCATTGATCCAGCCGGGTTCTGAGCTCTTTTCCCTCCTGGCACGCCCAGACTGGATCCAGCCCTTCAATCCCCSCTCTCCTGACTGGTTTTTGTGCCCGTGGGCAGAGATGAGCACGTGTGAAAGCGAATTTAATCTGGGTATTCCCAGCGCTGCCGTCTCCTCCTGGAGCAGATGGCAGGAACAGACACCGCTCCCAAAAAAAAAACTCCATCTGCAGGAATTCTGCCCAAAATCCCCGCCGGGAGCTGCGATGGGATCCCTGCGCCATCCCCGCTGCCCCACCCCGCAGAGAAATGACAAAATAAAGGGATTAGGGCGGAGAGGGGAGGCGATAAATCCCTAAATTCAGGTGAATTCCCTTTCCAGCGCAGAGGCAGAGCGAGGGGCGGCCCCGAGGGCATCGCCAGCACCCCTGGGAGAGGAGGGAGCATCCCCAAAAAAGCGCCAGGAGCTGCTGGGAGCCGCTGGCTGGGTCCTGGCCAAGGGAGAGGATCGGAGAGGAGAGAGCAGAAACGCGGGGAGGAGCAGAGGGAGAGGAAGGTTCTGACTCCTGGGGAGATAATCCCGGGGAATCCCTGGGAAAAYGTGCCAGGCACCAGCGGGGAATGTCCCTGCCCTCCTCACCCCCGGGGCTGGTGGGATTCCCACTTCGGGGAAGGCAGGTCAGGAACATTTAATGCTTCTGGCTTTGGGTTCAGAGGATTTGGCACCTCCAGGGAACAGAGGAGACAATTCCAGGGCAGTCCGAAGAAATCGGAAATTCCCAAGTCAAATCCCATCTTTGGAATTTTTAACTCGGATTTTTGGGGATGTTTGGGGAGCCGCAGCTGCGCGGGTTTGTTCTGAGCGCAGACCAGAGCACACACCCAGCGATGCCGGCACTTCTCCGCAGTTCTCTGCAGTGCAAACTCCATTTTCCCGGTAATGGGGGGAAAATTACCCCGGAGCTGAGCAGAAATTGGGCTGCCAGAGCGAAAACGCAGCAGCATCAAACCCAGCCACTCACTGAGCTCTGCCTCATTCCCCTCTCCCTCAGCCCTCCTGCCTCGCTGATGGTGCCCCTGCGCTTCCCCTCTTYATTTCCATCTCAAATCCCTTCTCCTTCACTAAAAGCACAAATTCCTCCTCCTTTTCTCCCTTCAGTCATCACCAACCCCATCCAGGCTGGGGATCAGGGGCAAAACCAACCCCTGGSTGATCCAGCTGCTCCCATTTCCCAGAAAGTGCTGCAGGCAACTGCAGGGTGCAATTAAAAAAAAAATTATAAAAAAAAATCCACATTTCCTTGGGTTTTAAAGCCCCTGCAGCGGATTTTTAAACACTTCAAACCCGTCCCTCCAAGAGCAGCCTTGGTTCTYGCCGTTTTAAGGCACCCCCGTTGTTTTCCCGTTGAGATGCAGCTCTCACCACAAAAAGCCTGYTTTAAAGCTCAGCCAAACCCCACCAAATTATTGCTTGCAGCAGATTTTTCTCTCCCCGGCAACCGTTTATCACAATATTTTTAGGTTTGCCTTTTACTTTGTGTTGTTTTCCCGAGGAGAAAAAGTCATTCCTGGGGAAGTGGGCAACAATCTGCCTCCAGTCTGGGGCTGGAAACTTGTCTGAAAACCAGGATTTCTCAGCAAACAGCGCAGAATTTGGATTAAAAGCCACACTTTTGTAAATTAAAAAAATTAAAAAATGACACTCGGAGCGTTCTGGGGGAGGAGAGCACAGGGACCAACACCTGCAGGAGCTGAGCCCTTCACTTCCCCCCCATCCCAAAGCTTTTCCTTGAGCCCCCCCAGGTCCTCACCTCGGCGGCGGGGACGCCCTCGGGGGGCCGGCAGTGCAGCACGATCATCCCCTCGATGGGAACCTCCTTGCCCTGCGGGTCCTGCTCGAAGTTCTTGCGGAGATCTGCGGGGTTGGACAAGGATTCGTCAGGACTGGAGTGCCTTGGATGGAGGAATTAACCATGACCAGAATTCCTTGGATGCAAGGATTCTTCAGGATTGGAGTTCCTTGGGTGCAGGAATTAATCAGGACTGGAATTCTTGGAGGCAAAAATTCATCAGGATTGGCATTGCTTGGGTGCGGGAATTAATTAGGATTGGAATTCCTTGGGTGGGGGAATTCATCAGGATTGGAGTTCCTTGGGTGAAAGGATTCGTTAGGATTTGCGTTCCTTGGATGCAAGAATTCATCAGGATCGGCACTGCTTGGATTCAAGGATTCACCAGGGTTGGAATTCCTTGGATGCAGGAATTCATCAGGATTGGCATTGCTTGGATGCAGGAATTCATTAGGATTGGAATTCCTTGGATGCAGGAATTAATTAGGATTGGAATTCCTGCCCCCAGGAATTCCAGTGCAGGGTGAGTGACCCTGGGAGTGACCCTGTGAGTGTGCCCTGTGCTCAGGGATGTTCCTTTAGGACCTCCCACCTGTTCCCAGCGGGGATTTCCTGACCCCATTCCCTCCTGGCTCTCAGCTGATGGATCGCAGCCCTGGCTCTGCCTTTCCCCAAACTCCCTGAGCTGATCCAGGCCAGCTGCGGGCTGCAGGGGATGCTCTCAGTTCGTGATTCCCTGTTCATGGCTCTTTTCCCCGCTCCTGACAGCCCATCCCTTCTCCGGGGCTCTCTTTAAGGAGGCGTTCATTAAACAGCCCGTGCCTGCAAATGCCTTTATTAGGGTGAAAAATGGAGCAGGGYCCCTCTGCTCTGCCTTCCCCGCTGTCACAGAGAAATACTCACCTGCTCCTCACAGAGAAATACGGACTGGGCTCGGCTCAGAGCTCAGAAACTCGCGGATTTCAGTGAAAAACCAAAAAAATAAAAATAAAAAGGGATGGAATAAAGCTGCTGCTCCCTCAGTGCCCMTTCCAGAGGAGTTCTGGGATCTGTCACAGGTTGGACCTGCAGGGCCTCATCCCTGCTGCTCCCAGGGTGTTCCTGAGGAGCCCCTGCGTGCAGGAGYGCACCCCAAAACCCAGCGGGTGCTTCCCATGGAAGGGAAAAGGGCTTCAGACTTAAAAGACTTAAAAGGAAAAAGCCCTTTTCCCTTCTATGGGAAACATCTGCTGGGTTTTGGGGTCCTACATTTCACCCCTTGTATTACAAAAAAGAAAAAAAAAAGAAAATTTGTTGTTAAGTCTTAAAGTAAAATTCAAATCCTTTTTCCTTCTATGGGAAACATCTGCTGGGTTTTTGGGGTCCTACATATCACCCTTTTACAAAAAAAATAAAAAAAAAAGAAAAATTGTTATTTAAGTCTTAAGGTAAAACTGAAACCCTTTTTCCTTGTATTGAAAACATCTGCCCGGTTTTTGGGGTAATTCCTACACCTCCACCCCTGGAWTTGCTGCTTTTCCCATCAAACCCCTCAGATTTGAGCAGAACCAGCCCAGGGATGGGCAGGGAGGGGCTGAGCTCNNGTTTAAGTCTTAAGGTAAAATTCAAATCATTTTTCCTTCTATGGGAAACATCTGCTCGGTTTTGGGGTCCTACATTTCACCCCTTGTATCACAAAAAAGAAAAAAAAAAAGAAAAATAGTTATTTAAGTCTTAAGGTAAAACTGAAACCCTTTTTCCTTCTGTGGGAAACATCTGCCCGGTTTTTGGGGTAATTCCTACACCTCCACCCCTGGAATTGCTGCTTTTCCCATCAAATCCCTCAGATTTGAGCAGAACCAGCCCAGGGATGGGCAGGGAGGGGCTGAGCTCACACAGAACCCTCCCTGCAGGGCTGAAAAGCCTCCCCAGAGCTCTCTGGGGTCASTGGGGTCTCGGGGGGCTCTGGGGAGAGGAGCTGGTCCCGCAGGGAGGGGTTGGAAAGCCCAGCACGGCTCCTCCTGCCCCTGCTCCTGCCGAGCCCGGCTCAAATTGCCATTTTGTGTGGCTGGGAAATCACAGCGCCGAGGAAAGTCAATAAAAATTCAATTCAGATAAAGGTCCTTGCAGCTCGGCAGTGCCGGGGAATTATTGGCTCGGTGTTGTGACAGTTAATGCAGCGAGATAAAAAAAAAATGGGATTTACACGTATTTAGACATTCAGACTGAATCAGCCAACAAAGAAAAAAAAGAAAAAAAATCAAAAATCCGCCATTAATGAAATGAAGCTTTTCTTACACTGCCCTTTTACTTCTGACAGATGTTTGTTTTATCCTGTTAAATGTTTATCCTGGCAAAAKACACCTTTTACATTGTCAGGAGCTGCTGGAGCTCTCCCTGCAGAGTCTCCCTTCAGGCTCTCCCCGGGAATGTTTTCCCAGCTTCCTGCGGGCTGCACCTCCCTGCCCAGGAGAGGGAAGGGGAGGTCTGAGCTGGGGGCTCCGAGAAAAGGATTCACCACAGAATTGGGGGAAGCAATCCCTGAATTCCCC
>CADDXX010000878.1:74304-88836 GCA_902810485.1 Alauda arvensis | reverse complement strand
CCAAGGAAAAGGTGCCACAAGCAGCAGCAGCAGCAGCAGCATCCCAGGGAGGATCCCTGCGTGTCCCCAGCCCTCTCCTGCAGATCTGAGGGATTTTCCCCATCCTCCCATGAGCCGGGAGCAGCAGTGAGGATTCCCCCAGCACTACTCGGGTTTAAGCCAGGCCTAAACCTGCCCCGTGGAGGCTTTGGAGATGGGCAGAGCCCTTTCTCCTGCAGAGCTCGGGTCCCTCAGGGCTGGAATCKCAAATTCCCCAATGAGCAGAGCCCGGCGCGATTTCCATGGCGATGGCTGAGGGGAAGGAGCTTCCCGAGCCTCCTCAGCATCCTCGGGAAGCTCCGCGGGCTCTCTGAAATATTCATGGCGTGAATAATGAATGGCTGGGCCTGGCAATGAATGAGCTGCTGCTGCAGCCACCGCCGGTAACTCCGGCACATCCCAGCGATTATTTGGCCATTAGCTTCAGTAAACACAAGGATGTGAAGAGAAAAAGAAAGCAGATCTGTAATTTCCCCATTTATTTCGCTTTGTTTTAAATGGGACCCTCGGAAAGATGTATATCATTTCAATTTGGGTTCCAGAGGCTTTTATGTAAATTAATTGCATTAGAGAATTGGCAGGAGCGTTTATTCAATTTCCARCGGCCGTGATTATGAGCTTTACATTAATACAACAACAATTTAGCAGCGCCTGATAGATGGGACACAAGCATGCAATTATCACAAGCGAGCCACTTTCCTGATCTCTAATTAGTCCAGGAAGCAAAGCCAGTTTTGCTGGAGCTGATKGCTGGCTCACACCTGGGCCCAGGTGAGCGGGGTTCAGGTGCTCACATGAGGATTTTGCTGGGTTTTTTTCTGATTTTCTGACCCTTTTGTGCGGGGTTTGTGCTCACAGGGGGAACTCCCCTGGCTGGGGTGGGGACAGAGCTGTCACTGCTCCATGCCAGGCTGGGCTTTCCCTCTAAAGACAGAGCAAAGCCAGGCCTGCGCTGGAGGGAGGGGTTTGTTTTCCTCCAAATCTCTGTTTTTGTGTCAGAGATGAAGTTTTAGCCGGGCTGGCTCTGTCCCAGCCCATCTGGAGTGCGAGGAGAATTCCTGGCAGCGCTCGGGATGGCGGAGCCTCGGGGGCTGCCCCACCCTGAGCTCTCACACAGCTCGGCTCGGTCCTGGGCGCTCTCTCCATCCTCATCCCTGAGTTCCTGAAGGTTAAAAAGGTTGGGGAGAGCCTCATGCAGCTCCAGGAGGGGCAGGAGAAAAACCCCACCCGGCTCTTTGTGCAAACAGAGAGAGGCGAGTGAGGGATGATCGGGAATTCCTCGTGTGTGGGATCCCCTTCCAGGCACACCCAGGGTCTTTCCTATGGGCAGAATTCCTTCCAGCCTCACTTCATCCGCACAGAAAACCCAGCTGGGACTGGATTTGGCTGTGTCAGGACCGTGCAGGGGTGGCTGGAATTCATCATTCCCCGTTTTTACAGCCAGGGAGCTTTTCCCAGCTGGATCGGGGATGGAGGAAGGATTCCCCCKGGGATGGGGGAATATAACAGCCCATAATAACCGGCCGTAATTACGGACCTTGCATTATTATCAAAATGAGCCCGGCTGGAGCAAATTTTGCTCTGCGTTTTTAAGGGTTTGCCTTTTTTATTTTACAGCGCTTGTCCTTTTCCCCCCGAGTGAATGCAATTTATAGCTCTCCTTGACCTTTAGATAACAGCAAACGCTGTTATTTTTTTTTTTTTTTTTTGCTCTATTAATCCCCTTATCTTCCTGCCTGTGAACTATTGTTCACCCCACGCTGGCCACTGGTACAAATTGTGCCCTGAAATCCAAAAACACGCACAAAAAGAAGAGAGAACAGAGCAAAACGATGGGAAAACAGGAATGAGCTCGGTAATTTGCATTGTGAGCACTTGGGCAGGTTCAGTTTGTGAATCCCAAGGAGGAGCTGAACCCTCCAGACTTGAAATCACTGAGAGAAAAAAAAAAATAAATAAAGCCAGCAGGGTTTTTCCAGCCTGGTTTCATGTTCTCACTCCCCTCCGTGTATTTATAGTTTTTTTCTCTTTTGATTTTCCTTAGGAAGCCTCTCCAGTTGGATTGCACAGGAAATTCTTCTGGGCAGCCTGGGCCTCACCATCAGCCCTGGCCACCGAGGATCCCCTCGGGCGCTGCCTCCTCTCTGCTTTCCAATAAATATTTGGATTTGTTGCTGTGTTGGGAGGAGCCTCGGAGCAGCCACCGGTGGTTTTTCCATGAGTTAAAGCCAGGAAACCTCCAGTGAACCTTTAACAGTGCAGGGAAGAGGGAAAGCTCACTGGGCTGAGGTGAAACACAGAAACCTTTTGGGTTTTTGTGTTAAAGGAGGGGACAACAGGTTTTGCTTGCAGCAAAGGGGAGCATTCTCTATTTTGCCTGTTTTTATGGCTTTTTATTCCCTTTTCCACCATGCAAAGGCCTTTCCCAGGTAAATCTCCATTCTTTTTAGGGATTGGGGAGAGAGCAGGAATATTGACAGTTCTGATAGCAGGGGCTCTGCCAGCCCCAGGTGAGGAGGGAGAGGAGCAGATGGAGGAATTTAAAATTCTGTGCGGCACCGAGACCTTGAAATCGGAAGAGCACACGTCTGAACTCCAGTCACTTTCACATCTCGAATGCCGTCTTCGGCTTGAAAAAAAAAAAAAAATCAAAATGCAAGCTGACTACTGCAATGCATCTCCAGGCAGGGAAAATAGGATGCAATTAAAGCCTTCCACCTCCAGCCCCTCTAATGATGGGCTTTAAACGAGCAGCTCAGTGAGATGTCACAAGGCTGGAGCCATCCCCACGTCCTGATGGAGGAGAAATTCCAGGGGCGAGATGGAAAAGGAGAATTTCCCTCCCTGTCCCTGCTGGAAACCCACTGGAACCACTGGAAGGGTCTGGCTCTGGGAGTTCAGACCAGAAATTTCAAATTCAAATTCTGGAATTTGAAACAGGAGCAGCCCCCAAAAGCAAAGATTGGAGTGGGAAGGAGCCGGGCTCCTCAAAGGAAATGGGATTTTCCCCCTTAGATCGTTGTTAATTCCCTTTAACCCTGCCCGTGGTGTTTGCCAGGGTTCAGCACGCACCAAACTGGCCTGGAACACTTCGTGTTTGAGCCCTACCTTGGAATAAAACCCTCCCAGCACAGCTCCCCTGGGGCAGGAGAGGAACTCTGAATTCATTTCTTCTGACGGCCACGCCAACCTGCTTTGCACAAAAAAGAAAATAAAAAAGAACAAGAAAAAAAAAAACCCCTATATTTAGAATGCATAATGCAAGCTTATCATCTTCTAAACAAGAAAGTAGGACACATCCTCAGCCAGGATGAAAAGAAAACGGGAAAATAAAAGAGCCAAGGGAGCATTGGGAAGTGGGAGAGGCTCCCGCATCAATGCGGTGTCAAACTGGCAGCTCCTGCTCTAATCACAGTCATGTAAATACAAACACGAACATCCCYCGTGGCACACCTCACATCAGCGCAGCTACACCGAACAAAAAGGGTGACAAAAACCCAGATGGGAATGATGAATATTCGCTGCCTGCCTGGCACGGAGGGAGGGAAAAGCTGACRGGGCTCTGGGGCTCTCTGTGCAGCCCCTGGGGGCTGAGCCGGAGCTTCCCCAAAGCCCTGGAGCTTGGTGCTGGGACCCTGGGATTCTGAAATTCAGTGATTCTGTAACTCATTAATTCAGTGATTCAGTGATTCAGTGATTCTGTAATTCAGTGATTCAATGATTCTGTGATTCAGAGATTCAATGATTCAGTGATTCTGTAATTCTGTGATTCTGTGATTCTGTGATTCTGTGATTCAGTGATTCTGTAACTCATTAATTCAGTGATTCGATGATTCAATGATCCTATGAATCTGAAATTCTGTAATTCTCTGATTCTGTAATTCTGTGATTCAATGATTCTGTGAATCTGTCATTCAGGATTCAGTGATTCTGTGAATCTGTAATTCAGTCATTCAGTGATTTTTTGATTCTGCGATCCCCTGAGGTTTCTCCTTGCTCCCAGAACTCTCCTCCCTCCCAGCTCCATCCTCAAGAGCCCAGTGCCTCCTCCTGGTGCTGCTCCATCCCCTGGGGCAGCTCTGGGTGTCACTGCCAGGGGCTGGGACCCCTCTGGACACCTCAGGAATGTTCTGGGTCCCAAATCAGCCCCCAGGGCTCTGCAGCAGCCAGGGCTGGTCCCACCCTGCCCCAGGAATGCTGGGAGAATAAACCAGGGATAAACCAGGGATAAACCAGGGATAAACCAGGGATAAACCAGGAATAAACCAGGAATAAACCAGGACCTCGGGTTTTTCTCTTCTGGAGCGCAGCAGAACCGCGGATTCCTTGACAGTGGGAAAAAAGAAACAAAAACCCAAACAACTTAACAAAATTCCCATTTTTGTCCCTCGTTTGTTTAACTGATGGCATCGCTGTGCCACCCTGCCCACGCAGGGAACTCCAATATTTGCGGAGCTGGCTCAGCCCCCGTGGGCTCCCCCCTGTGCAAACACCCCCAATTCATTAATTAATGAATGCAGGTTGTGTCCATGAACTTTTCCTCGCAGGTTTGTGCAGGAATGTTCCCTGCCTGTGCTCAAACACGTTGATCAAACAGCGCCGGGGCTTTGCAGCTCCCGTTCGTGGTATCAAAACYCAGATTATTGCAGAGGCAAATATTTGCTCTTTTGTCGGGAGCTGCTGCTCCCTCCCCTCCGCTTTTCCCTCTGCTGAGCCTCTCCCATCTCCCTGTGGGAGCCAGGAGGTTGGGATCGCTCCTGGAGGAGCAGAAAGGGGCTCTTTGTGCCCAAAATGTGCTTTTGTGCCTCTCGGGGCAGGGATGTTCCTCCCTGACACCGCCGATGTTTGAATTGTTTTTGGAGGAGGAGGGATCGTTCCTGAACATCCAAAGTCTGCTTCCACTTCTTTCTTTCCCTTCGTGCTTCCCTTGCTGATGTTTATGCAGTGGGTTCAGTCCAATTAAAGAGTTCATCAGCCGGGAAAAGCAGCCCTGGAATAATCCTGCTGGCTTTAGTGGGACTGATGTCGGGCTTAAAGTTCATTCAGGGACATTCTCACTGCTTTTAGGTATCTTTTTAGGCGTTTTTTTTCACCTCTGGCCTGTTAATTCCCCTTTCCTGAACACCAAATGATCCTTAAATATTGAGGAATAAACCTAATAAAAGCCTGCAGGATGCAATAGAACCCCCCTGACCTGCAGGATCCACCCACCCGGCATGGTGAGGGTTAAACCCCCCAAACATCGGAGTTGCCCAAAGTTTGGAGGGAGCAGGGTGACACCAGGCTGATCTGTCTGCCTGCATTGTCCCCAAAGCTTTAAAAACCTCACAAATACCCACTCCCTTTATTCTTTCCCTTCTTATCCTCTTTTTTTTTGGTTTTTTTTTTGTTTTTTTTTTCCTTTTTGGCTCTTTTTTGCTCCCTTTTGGCTCTCTTTTGCTCATTTTTTTTGGCTTTTTTTTCCTCCTTTTTGGCTCTTTTTTTCCAATAACTCAAATCCAAGTCACACAGCGAAATCACACCTTTACCCAACCCTAAAAACCCAACACCCTTTGCAAAGAGGAAAAGGAMGAGAAGAACAGGAAAACGTGACTTTATCCCATTGATCTGCCTCCAGATTTGCCCAATAATAAGAATACAGAGAAATCTAAAACTGATATCTAAAAACCCAATGATATAATAAAAACCACACCAATCAAACCCTCGTGTCACCCAAATCCTCAGGCAGTTTTGGAAGCCTTCTCCAAGGTGTCAGATCAAAGCCAAGCAGGCTGGGTGAGCCAAATTCCCTTTTTCTGGCTGTTGCCCATTCAGGAGACCCAGAGGAATCCTCTGGTTTCCCACACCCTGAGTCCAGCTCACCTCTGTAAGCTTAGACCTGAGCCGAGCTCAAGTTTGATCCCCGGGTTTAGTGAGACCCCTCCAGGAGGGGCTTTGGGACCAGCCCTGCCCCTCCTGAAGGAAAAGCGAATTGCAGCCAGTCCAGATCAGCGTCAAATCAAACACAAARCAGGTGTTTGCTAATTAAAACTGAGATTTTAATGGATGACCTGTGTGGTTTTTGGTGGATAAATACCACTCTCAGCATCTGCTCTGTAATTAGGTTCCAACTTCTTCTGGGTTTTTTTTTTTTCCCTCTCTCCTCAAGTCCCAGTAAATAACTGCAGAACGCCAGCTTTAACAAAAACCYGCAAATCTTTGCTCTTTAATGGGCAAAAAGCAGATGTTTCCTGCGCAGGTAACTCCAAGCAACAGCAATCAGCAGAGCAGGGGAGAAAAAAAACCCAAATCCTTCTTATTTTAAGGTGTTTTTCTCTCTGGTTTGTGCAGGAAGGGAGAGATTCCCTAAAATCCTCCCGGGGCTGATGCCRCGTTTGTAGGATGGCTCTGGCTGCACCCTTGGGGGTTCGTTTTTACTGATTGGGTGTTTATTTGGACAGATTTCCTGGTTGTTTGTGGGGTTTTTTGGGGTTTTTTTTTCCTTTTTTCCCCACTTCTGGACCTGTTTTACATTRAATTTAAACACAGATCCGTGGGGAGCAGCAGCGGGGTGGGAAGAGGCTCTGGGATGCCCACACAGGGATCCCGTGGTGGCCACAGAAACACCAAACCCTGCGCCAGGAACGGCTGGAAAGGGAGAAAACAAAGGGAATGAGGGAGCTGGCAGCCATTAAATCCTCAGGGGGGTGGAATAAATTGAAATTGGGATATTTATATMAATAAATTGGGATTTGTTGATATAAAGCTGGGGTTTAAAGCTGGTGAACGCTGACACTCAGGTTCCTGCCCTCCCCTTTGTGCCCCTGCTCTCAGTTCTGCCACTTTTGCCTCACCGAAAAGTTGAGAAATGGCATCCCCAAATCAAAAACCCTCCCCCAGCTGTCTCAGGTGGTGTGCAGTGTCCCTGGGGTCGTTTGGGGGGGAAATCCCAGGAATTAGGGAAGGCATTTGTGCAGGGTCATTGGGGTAATTTGTGGGGAAAAAATCAGGAATTACGGAAGGCATTTGTGCAGTGTCCCCGTGGTGATTTGGGGGAAAAAAATCGGGAATTAGGGAAGGCGTTTGTGCAGTGTGATTGGGATAATTTATGGGGAAATCCCAGGAATTAGGGAAGGCATTTGTGCAGTGTCCCTGTGGTGATTTGGGGGAAAAAATCAGGAATTAGGGAAGGCATTTGTGCAGCGTCACGAATTGTGATAATTTGGGGAAAAACCCCAGGGATTAGGGGTCCTGTGCAGGTAACCCGGGCCAGGTCCTGGCTGGTTGCAGGTGTGACAGAGAAAAGGGCTGTGAGGGCTGGATTTTGGTGCTGGCCCTGCCCAAAACCAAACCCTGCTCCTCTCTGCACCTCAGCTCTGCCTGTGCTGCTTCCACGAGCTCTCCTTGCTCCATCCCATCATCCCCTCGCTGGTAATCGCTGGTTTCATGCTTAGAAAACAAAAAGCTTGAGGGGGAAAGAAAAAAAAAAAGAAAAAATCCTGGAAATGAGGTTCTGATTTAGCAATTGACCCTTTTTTGGAGCAGGCTCAGCCTCACGTTCAGTGGCATCGCCAGGCAACAGCTCCTGCCAGGCCTGAGTGGATGCCGGGATTAACCCACGATCAGTCGAGATACACACTCATTCACCTTCCCTCACAAGAGTAATGGGATTTCYGCGGGCCCGGCTCAATCCCGCCGATGAGGCTGACACTGAATTAAAGCTGCTTTATCCCKGCTGCTGATGAGGAGCTGAGATCCCAGGGGAGGGAGGCGCTCCCTGGCAGGGCAGGGACAGAATCAGGGATCAGGAACCTCGGTGGGAAGGAAGAAACCACATTAAAGAGGGGCTTGAAAAGCTCAGATTGTGCTTTTGCACACACCCAGCGCTCGGGGCAGGGCTGCGGGCTCTGATCCCCACCCTCCTCCCGCTGGAATTCCCAACTTTCCCCAGCCAGGACCCTTCCCTGGGCTGAGATTCCCTGCAGGAATCTCCAAGGAGCTGCTCCTGGAGCCCAGCCCTTCCCTGGCACAGGCAGGTGACGTTGGTGAGCTGGGGAGAGGCCGATTAATCCATTATTAATTAATATTCCATCTGGCGCCCCGGAGGCAGAGGGGATGTGTTTGAAGCCATCTGCTCGCTGCTGGCTCTGGAGGGGAGCCCTGCCCGGTGCCTGCTCTGCAGTGGGGTCTGGGGGAATGGGGATGGGGCGTGAGCTGCCCCATTGTCCCCCTGGGGCCACGGAAAKACCCCACTTGACCAAAAATCCAGGGTTTTATGGGATTTCTGAGCCTCTTTTGCTGCTGTGGCCAGGCCAGGGGCTCTGCAGGGAGCATCCCTCCCCAAAAATGGGATCTCCCAGGTGCTTTCATTGAATTCACCTTCGTCTGTCCCCCTTCCCCTAAAAAAATGGGATTTCCGAGGAGGAAAATGAATGAATTCACCTTATTCTGCCCCAAAAATGGGATTTCCCAGGAGGAAAGATGAATGAATTCACCTTATTCTGCCCCAAGAATGGGATTTCCCGGGGGAGAAGATCTCGCCCAGGCTCAGGGGACAGGACAGAGCCTTTCCCCACCTCTCTCCGGTGGAATCCCAGCCCTGCTCCCGCCCCTGCAGGCTGGGAATTGTTGGGAATCTGGAGTTCCACTCCATCCAWGGAGGAGCCGGCTCCACCCCCGTGTGCCCAGCCAGGACCTGGCATCCAAGGACCCTTCCCTGCTCCTTCTCCAGCCCCGGAGCCAACCCCAGCCCTTCCTTGGCCACATTTCCCCACTCATCTCCCTCCTGCAGACTTCAAACACCCCCCGTGTTTTACATCGTGTTCCTCACTGCTCTTTTCATTTTATTCCATTCTCCCGAGCATCTCCTGCCCAACCTTGGCTGCCTTCGTGTCCCGAGGGTTTCTGCGAGCGGCATTTCAGGAGATGTCTCTGAGCTGAGGAGCAGCYCCCGGTAATCCCGGCACGGATCCAATTTCAGATAAAGCGGCTCCTCCTGAGGAGAGCGATGAGCTCCTGCTCGCTCTGATCCGAGCCCCGGGAGCGTTCCAGGGGTTCTGCTGCCTCCGGGGCTCAGCCGRGGATAAAAACGTGTCAGGAAAAAAATGGGAAACGCACGGAGCTCGTCTGAGAGCCGGGATAAATAAATGGARAGAGAGAGGGGTCGTGTGTGGAGCTGCGGGCTCCAAATCACCTCGGTGGCTTTGGATTCGTGGTGTGACAAAGCCCAGGGGCTGAGGAGGGAGCTGGGCTGGGCTCATCCCGCTCAGCCCCGGATATTCCGGGATTCTGAGAGGGGAAAAGCTCCGTGTTCAGCGAATCTGGGATATTCCGGGATTCTGAAAGGGGAAAAGCTCCGTGTTCAGTGAATCCAGGATATTCCGGGATTCTGAAAGGGGAAAAGCTCCGTGTTCAGTGAATTCAGGATATTCCGGGATTCTGAGAGGGGAAAAGCTCCGTGTTCAGTGAATCCGGGATGTTCTGGGATTCCGAAAGGGGAAAAGCTCCGTGTTCAGTGAATCCGGGATATGCCGGGATTCTGAGAGGGGAAAAGCTCCGTGTTCAGTGAATCCGGGATGTTCTGGATATTTAGGATTTTCTGACATTCTTCCCCTAAGGCTGAACCAAAGTCAATTGTCTTTCCCAACTTTAAACCGAGTCAACATTTCTAAAGAGATAAAACATTTCTATTTAAATCTTTACCTGAATTTACCATCCTGGAGTTCGGGGAGATACAAATATAGGTTTTGTCAGCCCAGCGAGCAACGCTAGAATCAAAGGTAATAAACCCATTGATCTCCAGGAAGACAATATTAATATCACCACACGGCTTTTATAATTAATTTGCTGCCAGATGAAAGGGAAACACGAGGCCCTTTTAATGCTGGTGATTAAAGCGAGCAGTAAACCTTTGAAAGGCACATTTGCATGTACAACATGTTGCAGTAATTCCAGCGGATCGGGGGGAATTGTTCCTCTGCAGCCCGAGTCACATTGCAGAGTTTGGGATCAAAGAGCTGCGGGTCGGGGGAGGAAAGGCTGGGCAGGGCTGAGATTTTGGGGAGGGTTTGGGAACCCAAATTCTGGCTTTGTTTGGGTTTCTGTTCGCTGCAGAGGGGTTCCCACACTGACAGGAATGTCCAGAAAACCTGGGAAAGGTCAGAGCGGTCTGTGGGGTTCCACTGTAAATTCTCTTCCTAAAAACATCACAGGATTCCCCCCCTGCCAAAATGGGAGTGGAGGCACCTTTGGGGCAGGGGAGTCCTGCAAATGCTGCAGGGACCAGCTCATCTTTGTAATTAGRGGGGAGTGACGTGGATAATTAATGAGTGACGTGGATAACTCAGGTGTGACGTGGATAACTCATGAGTGATGTGCATAACTAATGAGTGATGTACATAATTAATGAGCGATGTGGATAATTCATGACTCAGATAATTCATGGGTGACGTGGACAGCTCAGTGTGACGTGGATCATTAATAAGTGACGTAGATAACTCACAATTGACGTGGATAACCCATGTATGACATGGATAACCCATGTATGACATGGATAATTCATGTGTGACATGGATAATTCATGTATAACATGGATAACTCATGTATGACGTGGATAACTCATGTATAATATGGATAATTCCTATGTGACATGGATAATTCATATACAACACGGATGACTCATGTATAACATGGATGATTCATGTATAACACGGATAACTCCTGTGTGACGTGGATAACTCATGTATAACACAGATAACTCATGTATGACATGGATAACTCATGTATAACGTGGATAATTCATGTATAACATGGATAACTCATGTATAACATTGATAACTCATATGTGACATGGATAATTCATTTATGACGTGGATAACTCATGTATGACGTGGATAATTCATTTATAACATGGATAACTCAWGTATAACATGGATAAYTCATRTATGACGTGRATAACTCATGCAGGGCTGGACATTCAGGGTTGAATCTGCGTTTCCCCAGCCCAGCGCTCCCACCTGAGCACGGACTGCCCCTGCACCAGCCCCTCCCGAGGGGCTCCGGATCCCACCCTGCCATCCCCGCACTCCAGGGGAGCTGAATTCCAGCCCCTTCCCCTCATCCCCGGCTCACACACCCAGCAAAGCCCGGCTTTATTCTCCTGTTGCACACAGAGCCCAGCCCGGCTGTTTGCTGCCCATGTTTTATTCATGTGTCACTCTGCTGTTCATCGCTGAGGGTTTACAAACGCTTCATCMATAATTAACAGCCCGATACCTGCTCGGGACTTCTTGTTGTTGTTGTGTCTCTTTCATTTTTTTAATTTTTTTTATTTATTTTTACACAAAGAGGTGTTCGGGAGGGCGGAGGGGAAGGGAGCTACASACGTAAGGAGACAAATTAAAATAGGAATTCAATAATTTACGATTCCCAGGCAGGGAACGATTCAGGGGGAGCAGCTGTGGCAGAGATAATTGAATTAAGGCTTTGCAGGGCTCAGCGAAAAGGGGAAACGCACGGAGGTGTGCGAGGAGGAGCCCAGGGGTGAGGAAAATTCACCCAMAAACAGAGAATTTGTGCCCAAAAAGGAGACAGAGGAGAGCTGGGACTTTGTTCCAATAAAGGGAGAGGCCTTGGGGCGTTTCCCYAATTTTTGGAGGACCCAGCTTCCTTTTTATACCAATTTCCCTCTCCCTTTTTATCCCAATTTCCCTCTCTCTTCCCCCACTGGCCCAGGCAATATTTTGGGAAATGGGCTCAGGAATGTGCAGGGTGTGGTGGGGAAATCACAGGAGTAAAAAAAAACTTAATTTGAGTCCAATGGGGAATCCCTGAGTTCCTCTGCTTCCAACAGATTCGTGTCAAGAGAGGGGAGAAAAAAATGGGAAATGAAAAAAAACCCAAACATTTCCCTCCCATCTGGGTGAAAAYATTGATTAAACAAAGCAAAGCTTCGGGAGAGGCGGTGGGAAAACAAGGCCGGGGGAAGCTAAACATTGATAAAGTTAATTAAATTTCTAATGAAAACAGAGGCGGCCCGTGGTGATTGCTGAGTGTAACCGAGACGAGCGCAGCAATTAGGGAAATTCATCCCCCGGTGCTCGGAGCGCGGCTTTAAACACCATCCATCCATCCTCCCTCCCTCTCTGCTTTAAACCATCCATCCTCCCTCTCTGCTTTAAACCACCCATCCTCCCTCTCTGTCTCCTTCCAGGGCTCCGGGGTGGCCGTGGAAAAGCAGCAGATTTTCCATTTTCCATGGAAAAGTCCAGGAATTTGTTCCCTTTCCTTCCTTTATGTCCACACTCAATGAAATCACTTCAGGATRTTCATGATCAGCACTCGGGAAATGTTATTTATTATGGAAAAAGGCAAAATGGGTGGGGAAATTCTGGTTTTTTTGAGGATCCTGCGGCAGGGGAAGCTCAGAGCTTTTGTGGGCTCCTGGTTTTGGGSCTGGTGTTGGGAATTTCAGCAAAACACCGAGAGTAAAACTTGAATTTGTTCCTTCCCAGCGACAGAAAAATCGTGGAAGGTTGAAAAGTTCTGGGTTCTGSCTTTGTTTATAAAATTTMTTTATAAAATTWATATATTTCTGTTTATGAAATGTYTATAAAATGTTTATTAAATGTTTATAAAGTGTTTATTGAATGGGAGAGCAGCTCCTGGGCCGCTTTGGGAGGCAGAGGAGCGGAACTGCGGGAGCACTTTGTGTTTGAGGATTTTCCCATTTCCTGAGGATCTTTTCCATTTCCTCAAGGATATTTTCCATTTCCTTGGGAGTTTTCTCAATTTTCCCGAGGATTTTCTCCATTTCCTTGAAGATTTTCTCCATTTATTTGAGGATCTTGTCCATTTCCTGAGGATATTTTCCATTTTCCTTGGGGATTTTCTTGATTTCCTGAGGATTTTCTCCATTTCTTGACTGATTTCCCCATTTCCTCAAGGATATTTTCTGTTTCCTTGGTATTCTCCTCAATTTCCTGAGGGTTTTCTCCGTTTCTCTGAGGATCTTTTCCATCTCCTCAAGGATCTCCATATCCTGAGGATTTTCTCCATTTCCTGAGGATATTTTCCATTTTCCTTGAGGATTTTCCCAATTTCTGAGGATCTTTTCCATTTCCTTGGGGATTCTCCTCAATTTCCTAAGGGCTTTCTCCATTTCTCTGAGGATCTTTTCCATTTCCTCAAGAGAATTAAAAGAATAAAAGAACGAATTCCCTGCCAGGATTTGCTGGAGCTCCACCTGAGGAACAGAACACAGCGGGTTTATTTCTATTTTTATTTTTATTTCTATTTTTATTTTTATTTCTATTTTTATTTTGACGTCCTTCAGGTCACAGCAGCGGCGGGGAGAGGAGGGAAAATTAAAAGCTTTTTTCCCTCTGAAGACACAATTTCCCAACACTTTTCACTTTTACAACGTGAATTAAAGAAACAGATAAAAAAAAAACAACTCTGGTGCCTCCAACTGCACCCAGGGCCCCGCGCACACTCCCGTGCCTTTGATGAGAAACATTAAACATTTTTAATTTAGCACATCAATTTGAAAATCTAATTTTTTTTCTCTTTTTTTTTTAATTTTTTTTTTAATGCTTTGTAGCAGCGGCAGCTTTTCACGGGGGCTGTCACGACAGCACAGAAGAATTATGAGAAACTTGAACCGCGAAAAGTAAATTAGAAAAATCTCATTTCGGTGACTCGGGGAGAAAAAAAAAAGAGGGGAAATTAGATTTTGATTAAAATCACTCACACATACAATTTTAGGTAAACTAATTTAACAAGACTGACTGTATAATTTTTTTTTATATAATTTTTTTTTGCCTCTGCGTCCTTTTCACAGGAATGGSCAAGGAGGGGAAATTCCTGGTGAGCTCAGGGGAAAGGGCTGGAATTCCGGGATGTGTGAGGAGCTCCCTGAGCTCGGTGAGGGAATTTGGGGCTTCCCTGACACCCCTGGGGATGGAGCAGGAATTGTGGGGATGCGGAAAATCCATCGGGAGAGGGAGGAGGGAGAGGGAGGGAGGAGGAGGAGGAGTGGGGAGAAGGAGGAGGGAGAGGGAGGAAAGAGAGGGAGGAGGGAGAGGGAGGAAGGAGAAAGAGAGGAAGGAGTGGGAGGAAGGAGAGAGGAGAGGGGGGAGAGGGAGGAAAGAGAGGAAGGAGTGGGAGGGAGGAGAGGGAGGGAAGAAGGAGAGGGAGGAGAGGGAGAGGGAGGAAGGAGAGGGAAGAAAGGTGAAAAAGGAAGGAGAGAGAGGAAGGAGTGGGGAGAAGGAGGAGGGACAAGGAGGAAAGAGAGGGAGAAAGGAGAGGGAGAAGCGAGAGGGAGGAAGGAGAGGAAGGAGAGGGAGGAAGAAAAAGGAGGAAGGAGAGGGAAGAGGGAGAAGGGAGAGGGAGCGAGAGGAAGGAAAGGGAGGAAGGAGAGGGAGGAAGGAGAGGGAGGGAGGGAGGAGACCGAGAAAGGAAACCTGACACTGTCACTCCCAGAGCTGAGCTGCGGCTGGTGGGGTTTAGCCAGGC
>CADDXX010000878.1:47393-58995 GCA_902810485.1 Alauda arvensis | reverse complement strand
GCCGAGCCCACCCAGCCCTGCCCGTCCGTGTTCTCACCCTCTCTGCCCCATCCTTCCCGTGCTTCCCGTCCCGATCCGCGCTCTCCCCGCCCCGCACGGCCGCYCCGCCGCGCTCCGCGGGCCTTAATTAGCCATGCTAATTTATGCACACAAAGCCACGCCCCTCCGCGCTCGGCTTTACGGCAGCCGGGGAGGTTTTGCGACAGTTCCCGAGCGTGGTGCGGGTGGCGGCGGCGGCGGTGACGGGAGGGGGGGCGCTCGGGGGGCCCTGAGAGGGTCCCGGGGGTCTCTGAGGGGGTCCCGGTGTGCTCGGGGGTCCCTGACAGGGTCCCGGGGGTACTCGAGTGTCTCTGAGGGTCTCTCTGCGCTGTTCCGGGGCTGCCCCGCGGTGTGTGAGGGGATCCCGGGGGTCTCTGAGGGGATCTCTGAGGTGTCCCGGTCCCCCCGCTCCCCGCAGGGCTCTGCCATGTGTCCGTAGCGGGGTTTCAGGCAGGGCAGATCCCTCCCGGGGCTCTCATCCAGCCATGGAAAGCAGCATCCCGAGCCCGGAGCGGCTTCCTGGGGATCAGCCGCCTCTCCTCGGCCCCTCAGCCGGGGCAGCGCTGCGGGAGCTGCTGCAAGCGGCGGATCCCGGCCGGCTGCAGGGCTCGGCCGGCCCCAGGGCTCTGGAGGAGCTGCGCTCGCTGCTGGAAGCGGCCGATCCCGGCTGGCTGCTGTCCTCAGCCGGCCCCAGGGCTCTGGCGGAGCTGGCGGCCGCTCTGCGCGGCTCCGCGGCTCCTCCGCGCCGGGARCGGGACGGGGCCGAGCCGCCCGGGCAGGACACGGCGGCGGCGGCCGAGCGAGCGGAGCGCGTTGGCTCCGTGTTCCTGCTGCTCCTGCAGAAGCTGGAAGCTGCCAGGAGCCGGCCCGRGCTGGGCACGGCCGCGGTGGAGCCCGCGCTGCGCCGGGTGATGGGACACGCGTTCGTTTTCGCTGTCACGCACAAAGAGCGGAGGCCCTGGAGCACGGAGAGGAGTCGGGCGGCGGCTCGRGAGGTGCTGGAGCGGCTGCTGCGGGCGGCGGGGTGCGAGACCGTGGAGGAGTTCCTGCGGGGAAAGGAGGGGGATGAGGAAGGAAGATTTGGAGCGGTGATGGGGCTCCTGAAGCAGGAGTTAACCAAGTGAGTGGGGAGCGTGGCGTGCGTGGGGGAAACACTGGGAAGTGGAGCTGAAGCTCAAGAGATGATAAACACAAAGCCAGGAGCTTTATAAATGCCCAGCGGTGGGAGGTGTTGGGGATGATCGCCAGAGTTTGCTGCCAGCTGAGAGCCTCAGGTGCCTTCTGCATTCCCTGAGCTGCGTTTGTCTCTCCAGAGACACCTGGAAGTGCAACCCTGCCTCCAAGGACGTGTTCTCCTGGTCCCTGCTCCGTGTGAGCCGGCCCTGGCTGTGCCCGCACCTGGAGCGGGTCCTGCCCCCTGCCCTGCTCCTCTCCGATGACTTCCARGAGGAGAACAAAGTGCTGGGCGTGCGCTGCCTGCACCACATCGTGCTCAACGTGGTGAGAGAGGCAGGGAGGGCAGGGAGGGCAGGGCTTGGAGCCCTTTGTGGGTGCTGTGTGAAGGGAGGCTCGGTCACAGAATGGCCTGAGCTGGAAGGGATCACCCACCCCTGGCCCTGCACAGGCACCCCAACAATCTCATCCCTGGGAGCTCTGGGGCCGTGCCCATTCCCTGGGCAGTGCCCAGCACCCTCTGGGGGAAGAACCTTTCCCTAAAACCCAACCTGACCCTGCCCTGACACACCTCCAGCCATCTCCTCGTGTGGGTCAGCTCCCTGCCTTCTCTTCCCGCAGGGTTTCACCTGCATTTCCAGCAGCTCCTCACACCCCCCAGCCTTTGTTTCCTGAGGTTTTTCTGCAGGGGTAACGTCCTGCTCTCTGCTGTTGCAGCCAGGAGCGGATCTGTGCCAGTTCAAYAGGGCCCAGGTGGTTTTCCACGCCCTCTACAACCACCTCTACTCACGGGAGGCCCCTCTCATCCAGGTAGGASCCCTGGGTGCCCTGGGGCAGTGGSAGCCCCTCAGGTTGAGGCAGGAGGCTGAGTCTGTTCCTGTCACAGTCCAGCCAGGCTGTCAGCAGCCTGTGAGACAACATTGATCCCTGGAAAATAGCACAGAGGGAAGAGCTCTTGCCTCCTGCCCCATCCCAGCTGGGCAGGGAGCAGGTTTTGAAGCGCTCAGCTCAGCCCTGGSTGGCCCCAGGGTTGGGATTTGTTCTTTGGAGAGAACACGAGCTCAGATCCCCAACGTGTCCCCAAACCAGGCAGTGCTGCTGTGCCTGCTGGACCTGCTGCCCATCCTGGAGCGGAGCCAGAGGCACCAGGGCCARGGCAGAGCCACGTCCCCCTGGGACCAGGTGCTGCAGCTGGTGCTGACCCACATGGAGGCAGAGCACAGGCTGGCCCTGCGCAGGGTGTACGCAGGGACCCTGCCAGCCTTTGTCACCAGGTGAGACCCAGGGCACAGGGGCACCTGGGGGCCCTGCACACCTTCCTGAGGGGGTGAGAGCTGTGCATGGGGCACTGCACACCTTCCTGAGGGGGTGAGAGCTGTGCATGGGGCACTGCACACCTTCCTGAGGGGGTGAGAGCACAGGGATGGGCCCTGGGCTTGGTATCCAAGGGTATCCTCCCTCCTCAGGGTGTGTTTTTGGGATCCAGGGGTATCCATCCTCCCTCCTCAGGGTGTATTTTTGGGATCCTCAGGGTGTGTTTGTGCCTCCAGACTCGGCATCCTCATCGTGAGGCACCTGAAGAGGCTGGAGAGAGTCATCCTGGGCTACCTGGAGGTGTCTGATGGCCCCCAGGAAGAGGCCAGGCTGGGAATCCTGGAGACCCTGCAGTGCACCATAGAGCACGCCTGGCCCAGGTACCTCCCTGGGGGCATCACACACTGAAAAAGTGTCCTGGCTTTTATTCTCATCCTGAATGGGGACCCCAGCCCCGGGCTGTGCTGTCTCCAGGCTCAGGAGGGGTTTGTGATGAGGTTTTTTTTCCCTTGCAGGATGCCCTGCAGGCTCCCCGTGCTCCTCAAGGCCCTGCTGAGGCTGCTCTGGGACGTTCACACRGAGCAGGGCCCCACCCCTGAGCCTGTCAGAGCTGCCCTGCTGCACAGGGCCACCCAGTGCCTCATCCTGCTGGACCACTGCTGCCAGGGCCAGGTGAAGGTGAGCCAGGGCCCTCTTCCCTCTCAGCCCAGCAGGATTTGGAATTTTCCCCCCCTCCCCAGCATCAAGAAACGATTGAGGAATGATTTGGTAGCCACATTGATGGGGATCAGTCTGTGCAGAGGGATGGGTGACACCATAACTGAGTGCCAGGGCACTGGGAAGCACTGGGAAGCACTGGGAAGCACTGGGAAGCACTGGGAATGCTGTTTTTCCCCCTGCAGGTGCTGCTGGAAGGGGTGCAGAGCAGCTGTGGGGAGAACAGAGTACGGGAATGCCTCAGGAAGGTGCAGGAGAGCACCTGAGGGGCCTGACACTGCTCACCCCGTTTTGTACAATAAAAATACWAAATATTTTGGGTTTATTGCAGAGTTCTGTCGTTCTTGTCCCACCTGGGAGCCCTGCACCTCCCCCAGACACATCCAAGTGCCCCCAGGGCCACGTGAGGAAGCAGCAGAGCCCCCCCCAGGGCAGCAGCAGAGTCTGAGCTGAGCTTTTTGTGGCTGCAGAGGTGGGGGATGTTCCTTCAGGCTGCCTTTACCGCGTTGTACAAACTCACTGCAACTGCCTGGGCTCAGAAGCCCTGCTGCTCCTGCAGGAAATGTGTGGAGTGAGAAGCCAGGAGCTGCTCAGGCTCCTGTGCAGGGCTGGGAGGCAGAGGCTGCAGTCAGAGCCTGGAGTTCTGTCAGTCAGCACAAACTGGCACCAGGGAGGGCTCAGGCTGCTTTKGTCTTGGTGCTGGGCTCTGTCTCCTCTTCGTACTCGATCTCAATGTGGGGACGTTTCCTCCTGGCTGGGCCCTTCAGGGGCGTTTTCCCTTTGGATTTGGAGATTTTGGCTTTCTGCTCTACTTCYTCTTCCTCCTCCTGCTCCTCTTCACTGCTTGTCTCCAACTTATCCATGTCCTGAGSAGGAATTGAGTGATGTCAGAGCAGGCTGTGTAACTCAACCTCCTCCCAGTCCAACCCCATTCCACAACCCCTGCCTCCAGACGAGCTGGGCTGGGCTCCCACTGCACAATTCTCCTYCACAGCTCTGATTTTGCTGCCTCTTGCCCATCCCCAGAGGCACCCAGGGCTGGAGGGGCCCAGGCAGCTCAGCCTCAGTTTGCACCTGGTGCTTTCACCCACCTCGAAGTCGCTGAGCTCGCTGTCCTCAGCTTCCACAAACTCTCTTTTGTCCACGTCCTGCAAGGAGCAGAGGCAGGCACTGAGCACTGCAGTGGATGGAGCAGCCACCAAGCACAAGGCTTTCCTGAGCTCAGCACCAGGGCAGGGCTGGAAGCTTTACCTCATCATCATCTTCTTCTTCTTCTTCCCTCTCTGCCTCTGACTCACTCTCACTCTCTGCATCTTGCTGTTGGAGGGCCTTGTCAAAGGCGTGGATGGGGAAGTTGTAAATGTCTCCATACTGGAAGGAAAATTGGGATTTGCCATGAGCCACAGGAGAAAGATGGACTTGGGCTGAGGGGGGCAGCATCAGACTGAGGTGTGGATCAGCCCCTTCACAACTCTGACCCCACACTCGTGCAGAGGTGAGAGGAGCCCTGGTGTTTTGGAGTTCCCTGTGTTTTGGGGATCTCTGGTGTTTTGGAGAAGCAGGCACTCCCCCACTCCCCCCAAGGCACCRTGAGCTCTGTGTGACCCTCACCGTGTCCTGCTTCAGCCTCTCCAGCAGCTCCTTCTCGATGGCATTGTCCAGCTGGGCAGCAATCAGGGCTTTCTCCTAGGGAGTACAGAGCAGCTGTGTGAGGCCCAGGGGCCCTGGGGAGAGGAGAGGTGGCAGGAGGGGACAGGAGGGGACAGGAGCAGTCCTCACCTCGCGCCTGTTCTCACGCCTCTCGATCTTCCTGCGCAGGGGCACGAGCTTCCTCCTGCAGGGAAAGGSTCTGGGGAGCTCCCAGCCTCTGGCAGCGACAGCCAGCAGCTGTGGCACTGCCCTGGGGACACTCCTGGGTGCCTCAGGGAGCGTCCAAAGGATGGGGAAGGGGCTGGAGGGGCCGCAGGAGGAGCAGCTCCTGCCGAGGGACAGCTCTGATCTCTGCTCTCTGTGACAGGAGCAGGGAGTGGCTGGAGCTGTGTCAGGGCAGGGTTAGGCTGGAATTTAGGAGAAGGTTCTTTCTCCAGGGGGTGCAGGGCACTGCCCTGAGGCTGCCACAGCCCCAGGATGGACACAGCTCCCAGCTGGGGGTGTTGGGGTGTCTGTGCAGGGCCAGGATTTGGGATCAGTGATCCCCGWGGGGCCCTTCCAGCTCAGGACACTCCCTCAGTGCATTTCACACTGGATTAGTTCACATCAGATCCAGCCAAAACCGCTCAGGAAAACAGGGAGCAGCTGTGACAGTGACAGCAGAGGGGCAGTGGCTGCAGGAGCCACCAGTGGTCACTTCCATGGTCACTTCCATGGTCACCCTGAGTGTCCCTTACTGCCTCTTGAGGGTCAGCTTGCGGATGCGGATCAGGTACTGCGTGATCTTGGTGAACCTCTGCTTGCACTTGTGCCGGATGAAGCGGGGCCAATAAATGAGGTTCTCATCAATCTCCTCCAGAGCCTTCTCGTAGTTCTTGCTCAGCAGCACCTGCAGGGACAGGGGAAGAACAAAAAAAGGGGATGTTTGGGAGGGGCTGCATCGCTCCCAGAGTTATGGAATTATTAAGGGAAAGCCCTCCAAGGTGGATCCCCACCCTGTCCCCAGCCCCAGGCACTGAGTGCCACCTCCTGTCCTTCCCTGGATTCCAAACCTCCCKCCAAACTTCCCTGGACACCTCCAGGGATGGGGAYTCCAAACCTCCCTGGGCRGYTCCAAGGCCTGAGCACCCTTTCCACGGGGAAATTCCTGCTGCTGTCCMAGCTGAGCCTGCCCTGGCCCRGCCTGGGGCTGTTCCCTGCCCTGGSCYAGCCYCTGTGGGTCCCCAGAGCTGCTGTCACCCCGTGTCCCCGAGCTCACCCGCTCCCAGAGGCGCCGGGGGAACGCCGCCCTCTCGATGGTCTTCATGTAGAGATAACAGCGACCTGGAAACAGGGAACAAACCCCCCTGAGCCCCTCCCCAGCGCTGGGCTGCCCTCAGGCACTGCCACCCACCCCTCCCTGCCCGCAGCATCCCACAATCCAGGCTGGGAAATCATCCAGGACCAACCTYCAACCCCCTCCTTGTCCCCAGCRCAGAGCACTGAGTGCCACACCCAGACATTGCCGTGACATCCCCAGGGATGGGGACTCCAAACACACCCTGGGCAGCCTCTCCATGGGTGAATCCCCCCCTGTCCCTGTCCCACCTTTCTCCTCCCGCACAGTGGCRTACTGGCTGTTGGCCAGCGGGCAGGAGGAGCGGTTGCACAGCCCCGTCAGGTTGTACTCGTTCCTGCAGAAATTCTGCGTTTTGGTGCTGGGAGAAAAGGGAAAAAGGAATGAATGAGGGAAAGGCGGGATGAACCCCCTACTCCCGCAGCTCTGCCCATCCTCTGTGACTCCCCCGTGTGACACTGCGGGGTTTGGGGGGTCCCCGAGCGTGTCCCTCCCGTTCCTTTCCCTGCTGGSTCCCCCCAAAGCCCCGCTGCCCCCCAAACTCACGTCATCTTGTAGGAGCAGAACTGCCTGTTCCCCAGCATGCTCCAGACAACCTGCGGGCACAAAGCGGGGCTGACACACCGTGACACCCCTCACCCGTGTCCCCGCGTCCCCTCCGCCTCCGGTGCGGCTCTGACGGGGGAGACCCCACAAACATTGGGGTTCTCTGTGCCCCGAGAAGCGCAGGCACAGCGCATCTGCTGCTGCCACGGACACCTCCCGGTCCTTCTGTCCCCCCGGAGCCACAGCCGCGCTGGGGACAGGGCACCACGGGCCACGTGCACGGCCGGGCCCAGCGGCGGGGCGGGCGTGGGACACGGGGCCGAAAGAACGGTCGGACTCACATCGTCCGAATGCATGGTGGCGGTGACAGAGGTGGCGGCGGTGACAGAGACGGCAGTGACGGTGGCAGTGGTGGCGGTAACAGCGGGGACTGGCGGGGCTGGCGCTGCCGGCCGCGCGGTCTAGGGCGCCGCCATTACAGGAAGGGGCGGGGCGAAGTCTCGCGAGAGGGAAGGAAAAGGGGCGGGAAGAAGGGCGGGGAGTGCGAAATCTCGCGAGAGCGGCTGCCCTGAGGGAGGAGAAAAAGGGCGGGAAGGAGGGCGGGAAAAGGGCGGGAAGAAGGGCGGGGAGTGCGAAGTCTCGCGAGAGCGACCGCCCTGAGGGAGGGGGAAAAAGGGCGGGAAGGAGGGCGGGCTCTGCTGTCATGGCGGCGTCGCCGCGCCCCCTCAGGGCGGAGATCGAACAAACCCTTGCACAAACAGACGCCGAGAGCCCCCGAGCGGTGCGGTTGCGGCAGGTTAATCCCGCGCTCTGGAGCCGTGGGAGGAAGTGCGGATTCTCTGCCAGACTGCTCCCTCAGAGCTTCTGAGACCCCCCCGCCCCGTCTGCAGCACCTGACAAAGCCACATTAAATACTGTAATTAACTGGCTTTGTTGGCTGAGTCTAAACCTTACTCCCACCTCAGTTCCTTTAGCGCTCTTCAAACGAATAAATTAATTTAATGTGTGATGGGAAGGACGCATGAGCAGCTCTTAAGTAGCACAGACATAGCACAACACATCAGGGTATAAGACACAAATGAAGATATTTTCAKTGTCCTCAGAGGAGCGGTGACATCGCAGTGACATCTTTACTGCCAGCTGATTCCACATTTAACTCACACAGCGGCTTCACTCAATGGAGCCTCCCAATCCTGGTGTTTGGAGCAGAGGTTGGGAATCCATCCCCACACGGGTCTGGGGCCGTGCCTGCTCACACATCCGCGTTCTGTACCAGAATTTTGACCCCAAAGCGGGGAATGCGTTCCTTGCCCTGCCTATTCCGTGTTTTCTGCCTCCCCGGCGCTCCTCTCCTCCCGCTGGGTGTAGCTTTTGGGCTGCATGGGGCACTCCTGGCTCAGGATGGCCTGGGTGAAGCAGGGCAGAAATCCGGCTTGAGTCAAAATGATTATTAATTTGTACAGTTAACAGAAGTGTCCTCACATCGGGGAAAAATCCAAAGCAGATTTTCCCCCAGGGAATAGATCTGTGCAGGGAAGTGCCCTCTAAACTTTTATCTGAGTATTTTCTTGCCCATTTCTGAGGGCAGCACAGAGCTTGATAGGCAAGATGCAACCCCTGGTGAATTTATCCTTAAATCCCTCAAACCCCTGGGATATAAAAGCCCAGGGAAGCCCCCCGGACTGACCATGCTCTCCTCCGTGGCCGGGGGGCTGCGCAGGAGCCAGCAGAGCGGGGCGTACGCCACGTTCAGCACCCCGACGATGACCATGAGCCAGGGGAAGCCCAGGGCCCTCACAATCGCCCCTCCCGTGGAAGGACCTGCAAATCCAAACGGCAAAAGGTGTCGAGGTGGAAGGGCCTGGCAGGGCCCTGCCTTGGAGGGGTGTTTGATGGAATTTAAAAGCCCATCTCAGCCCTTCCCTTAGAAGAGACTTCTCCCTGCTCACAGCGAGTGCCCACGATGCTCTGATGTACCCATGGAGATCCTTTCTAACCCAGGGTTTTTTTCCCTCTGGTACCACCCTGGATTTCCCCATAAATTCCCCAGTTCCTGCCCAGTTCTAGGGGAGCTGCCATCCCTGGGCACCCTTCACAGGGTGCTGGACAATGCAGCCACCCCTGTGAAACGGCCACACGGCTTTCCTGTCTCTCTGTCCCTGGAAGAACCCCACAAAGGCAGAGCTGGAATCACTGCTAAGAGCTGAAATCCCAGCTGAATCACAGAGCTGACCAGCAGCCTGAGCACTTCCCAAACCCCAAAGAATTTGTCCCTTGTGAGACCTCTCTGTGGCATCCTGAATCAGACCAACTGCCCCTGACACAGCCACCCACAAAAAAGGGACAAAACCACAGGGGAGACACACCCCGAGTAGCCACACCCTGGAGTAAAACTCTCCTACCGATGGCAAA
Organism: Alauda arvensis; assembly: GCA_902810485.1. NCBI lineage: Eukaryota > Metazoa > Chordata > Aves > Passeriformes > Alaudidae > Alauda > Alauda arvensis. The sequence goes on along the minus strand of CADDXX010000878.1, from coordinate 49,808 downwards.
GCCCATGCAGAAGGCCACGTCGGCGATGGCGTAGACRGTGCCGTAGGCTGAGGTGTGGCGCAGGTCCACCAGGTAACCCATGATGGGCATCATGGAGGAGTCCACCATCCCTGCCCGGGGCACCGGGGGCTGCTCAGTGCCCGGGGTGTCAGGGGTTTCTCAGTGCCCGGGGTACCAGGGGTTTCTCAATGCCCCCTGCCCCCGGGAGCTGCCCCACAGCACCCCCAGCTCACCTATGGCAAAGCCCAGGCCGGCGTTGGGGCCGATCAGCCCGTAAATGTTGGTGGCCAGAGGGACCTGGGAGAGGAGGGAGAGGAGGTGTGAGGCCGGCAGGGCTGTGGGAATCGTGGAATGGGTTGGATGAAAGGGACATTAAAGCTCTTTCTGTCCCACCCGTGCTGTGAGCACCTTCCACTATCCCAGGTTATCCCAACCTGGCCTTGGGCATTCCAGGGATCCAGGGGCAGCCACAGCTTCTCTGAGAATTCCATCACAGGGAGGAACTCCTTCCCAATATCCCACCTAACCCCGCCCTCTGTCACTTTGAAGCCACATCCCGTTGTCCTCTCCCAAATCTCTCAGCCCTAAGATCTGCAGACCTTCCCTAGATCTTCAAAACCCATCCAGAGGTGCAACCCTTTAACATTTGCCGTGCCAGGACCGTGCAAAACCCTGCAGAGATGCTCAGATTCCCCTGTGCTACTCACACAGAGGAGGCTGATTCCCACCACAGCCATCCCAATCATGGAGCACAGCCACCTGCAACGGGAGCACAGGGCAGGAGCTCATTTTCATGCTGAAACTTGGGCTGGGCTGAGCCAAAATCTTTACTATTCCCATTTACCTGCCCATCCTGTTAGCCAGAATCCCAAAGAGGTTGGTGCCRATGAGGTAGGAGATGCTGGCAGGCAGGAACGCCATCCCTGGGAGACAGAAGGGATTGAAAAAGTGCCTTGTGCCCAAGAAAATACAAATCTGCACAAATCTTCACTCCCCAGCTGCCTCACTTGGAGAACATCATGAATACACCAGGCACGTGAACATCTCCTGTCACAGTTTCCCCCTCTTCCACCTTTCCACCTTTTCCCTCACTCAATAAAGAGGAATAAAGCTGCTTAACTAAAAAGCYCGGGGATTATTGTGTAGCTCACAATTAAATATTTGCTCTCCCTGCTGCTCTACCAGTTGTTTATTTTTCATATCCTCTTTTGCTGACAATAAATAAAAGTGATCAGCTCCGTTTCCCCGGGACAGCTTCCTTATTGGGAACACGCTGATTTGTGTTTAATTTCCTCTCCTCTTACAGCTACAGGACGTGSTTAATCCTGCAGCTTTAGCCCAAGCTCTTCTGGCTTCTTGTGCCCAGAATTACAGGAGAAGGAGATAAAATAAAAGAGCCCCTTGAGTTTAGAACGGCTCATGAGAGGGGTGGGTTGGTGTTGAGCATGGAATCCAAGCTGCTCTCGAATCTCAGGTGCCTGCACATCTTAGGGAACACATTCGGGATTTTCTTCCCCTGTGCTGACAGGGGAGCCCTGAGCGCTTTTCCCCTGGCTTCTGTCCCTTCTCGCACCGCCAGGATCCCCGGGTGCCGCTTTCCCCTCGCCCTCCTTGCCCCAGAGGAGCTTTTATTGCCCGGCTGTAGCAGGGGATAACTCAATCAGCAGCAATGCCAGCCCCCTGCAATCCAATTTGCGATCTGAGTGCAGCCCGGGGCACCCCCGGGGTCGTTCCTGCTCCGCTCAGGGTTTTTATCACCACCATCCCCGGTTATTTTCGCGGCGGACGCGGGCGCTGTTATCTCCACATCCCATTTTCCGGGCAGCTGGCGATCATCCTGCCCTGCCTGGGGAGCTGGGAGCGGCCTCGTCCCGCTCGGAGCTGCCTCTGCAGAGCCCGTCTGGCTTCTCCCCGCTCCAGCCCAGCACGATCCCATTCCCTGCCYTGCAGGAGATGGGCTCCCTCCGCCTCCCTGCCCCGTTATTGCGAGCAAATTCCGCACAATCCCTTCAATCACAGAGCAGAGCAGAGCACTGAGGGCATTCCCAGCTGGAACCGGAGCCGTGCCCAGCCTGGCAYCGCTCGCTGCGCGGGCAGGAGAGCAGATGTTTCCTTCTTTTGGTTTTTATGGAGTAAAAGATGATTCCATCCCTCCCGCAGTGCCCAGGTCTCGCTCCCAAGGAACTCCTTGCAGCGCTCGGGGTTGGGATCGGTCGCAGCCTGGACTCGATGGGGTCTGGGAGGGATTTTTTTGGGGGGATTCTCAACTCTCGKGACCCACCGAGCTGCCACTGCGGGGAGCACATGGTCTGCAGCATCCAGATGGGCAGCGTGGGCTCCAGCATGGCCACYCCCATGTTGGAGAAGCAGAGGGCTCCTGGAAAAGGGAGAAGAGGGAGGAAAATAAGGGAGGGG
>CADDXX010000877.1:171381-226609 GCA_902810485.1 Alauda arvensis | reverse complement strand
GCAGAGCAGAGCAGGCTTCCTCATCTCCCACACCACAGACCTGCCACTGACAATCTGAAGTACTCATGGCAAGGTGGCAATGTTTGCACAAGTGGAATGACACCTCATTCTGGTGCCATCCCAAAGGAGATGTATTTCCAGGCACCATTCCTCTCAGTCTCTTTGGAACGAGCCCCAGCCATCACCCCTACCTCGTGCCACAGTGTACAAACCACGTGGGTCCCACACAGCAGCAGAACCAGCTGGCAAAGCTGGATCAAACCTCTGTTCCTCTGCAGTGTTGTGCACCCAGACACAAGTGTCACTGGTAATGACACCATTCCAGGCCGTCCTGATGTTCTGCTGGGGTGGCTGCAGGGACAGGTCAGAACACAGGCTCCTGCTGAGCCTGCTGCTGGCACAGGATACTCTGTGATATAGGAAGTGTAGGTAGCACTTTGCCTGGATCTCTCTCAGCACCTGCCAAGCTGTGCTTTCATTCTTTTGCCTTCAGGACTGATGTTTCTTGAATGAAGATTCCTGGTTTCTTAGAAAACTCTGCCATGATATTTCACATTTCCAGACATGTTCACAGAGCATGACTCAAACCTGCACCAGACAAATCCTACTCCATTTACCAAGTGAACAACTTTTGGTCACCTTCTTGACTACTGAATAATCTAATTAACCTGAAACCACCTGCAGTATCTTGTGTCACAGTAAACTCTGCTGCTAGTTCTCCAGCTTTTGTTTCACTCACTCTCTTGATAACAGTAGTTCTTCCCTGGACAAACTGGAGTCATCCATCAATTTCTTTGTTCCTGCTCTTGTCCCCAGCCCCATGTTCAGCCTCCTCAGACACTAGCATTGCTAGATTTCCAGTGTAAGATGACTGCTGTGATTTGGAGACACACACAAAGCCTAACAGACATTGCTAAAGCTCCAGCTTGGCTACCAGACACAAGCTTGTGGCCAGTTACTGAACACAAATAAAGGCTTGTTTCACTTTTCTAAGAGTATTTGCCACATTTCTTGACCCCAAAAAAAAGTTTTCCTCAATATTCTTCTAGATTTCTTCCCTGGTAGGCAGGAAGAAGGGTTGTTTTTTTTTTCCAATCTTGTTTTTTCCCCCCTCTCTATATGAAAGCAAAAAGCTCCTTTTCCATTCCACTAACACAAGGCAATAAATCCATTTGGCTGGTTCTCCTACTTAGTTCATAAAACAGTCAAATTCAACTGAAGACTAAGACATTCAGACTAGCAGCTGGATGTGTTAAGAAGCCTCTCTCAAGGAACCCAGATTTTCAGCCTTCTGTTCTGCTGAAAGGTCCCTTCCTGCCCCAAAGCTGAGCTCACTGGCTGCAGCTCCAGATATTTCTCTTCTAACCACACTCTTTTCTGCACCACCAGTGCTGCAGAAGCCTTGTAAATGGCAGCAGCAGCCAAGATAAATAATAAATAGCAGCAAAAAATATCCCAGAACACCCAGCTGGTGGTCTGTTCCTGATGCCAGCATAACTCTGCCTGTACTTTTTGCAGGTTCTAATATCAAGCTGTGTCAGGCATTTTGCTCACCCTTTGCACTCTGCACAACTTTGTCAAGATGCTGGGACATATATTCCTGAATATATATATATATATTCCTGAATATATATACACACACACCTGAATATATATATTATATATATATATATATATATATATATACACACACACACCTGAATATATAATATATATCTTTGCTGAAGAGCTTTAGGTGTCATCTATGAACTCCAACTTACACCAACAAGCCTGAGGAAGATAGACAGCATTCTGGACTCCCTGTGAAAAGGAGACAATCTGGATTCCTTGTAAAAATCTACCTTTCTTTAGCTTCTTTCTGAACTGATTCTTTTCTTGTGTGACAAACTCTAATTACTTTGGAAAGGTGCAATTATTTTATTTCAAATAACCAGAATTCTTGGTGCAGATCTTAGTCCTGTTATGGGCTCCTTCCCAGCCTTTAGTTGGCTCACTCAGCTTAGTATCTGCAGCAAGCCTTACTCTGACAGACAGAACCCCGATCTTGAATTTGCACACCTAATCCTGTCTAAAAAGCTTTATTACTTGTTTTTAAAGAATCTAGTGAGGACTCAAAAGCCCCACCGGAAGAGATACTACAGAAGACACATGATCTGTGACCCACTGCATTCACAAGACACCACCAGCACAGACCCAGCAATGATTTTGGGCTCTCAAATCCCACTGAAGTGGGAGATGAAGCTCACCTTTGTCTCTGAGGGCCTCCACTGCAGCTTCTGAATGTAAGCAGGTGCTTTCTTTCCCCTAGTGCCACGCACAGTCAGCACTTGAGCTGAGCACAGATTTCACAGGGAGACACTGAACAACATCCAGGCAAACCTGGTCTCAGTTTGGGCAAGGAGTGATGCCCCTGACTAGGAAGTGAGTTCACCTGCCCAAAGCTGCCAAGGTGACAGCACCTGTGCCCGGCTGCTCCAGTTCCTGGGCAGGCACATCCCCAAGGGAAAATGGAGAATGAAAGCCACTTGTTCAGCCTYCCACTAACCTGCCTGAAGGGAAGTMGGATGAATCCCACACACAGTAAATTTGGGAAATTATTATAGTGCCTTGGATCGACACCAGACCCTGTCCCTCAGGCATTTCTCCACTAACCAGTGCAGATATAAGTTTTAAACACCTACACACATTTTATTAAGGTGTATCCCAGGTCTAATTCTCCTTTTCTCTACACTTAACTCTGATATTAATGAGAGCTACATGTGTGGGTACACACAGAACTGACTCCAGGCAGTTTTACAGCTTCATCTTTTTCCTTTTAATGCAATTAGAAAAGCATATTGGAATGCTTAATCTCTGTGTTTGGGGAGAAATGCTTAATGGTGCCTAATTAAGGCATAAAATTTACATTTAGAAAACTAGTATCCAGGCACTGCAATAATCAAAATATTTGCAGAAACCACAATAGGGGAAAAAAAAGAGATTATAAATGGTTTCCTGGCAACTGTTCATGGATCTCTTCATTTGTTTGGGTTTGGGGGTGGGGGTTGGCTTGCTTGTTCTTTGAACCAGAATTTTGGATACACTTCAGTTTATTAACCAAATTTTAAAAAACTATCTGCAGCTGAGTGAACCACAACAGTGTTTTTCTTTTCAGAAGGAGCAGGCAAGCCTGGATGCTTTAACATCAAGTTACTCACTTTTTTCCTTGTAAGAAGCCATCTGCAAACAATGCACAATGTTCTCTCTGCCAAATAACTTACTTCCTTTATCCCTTTTCTCTTTGTGTTTTTACTTAGGGTTCACAGTTATGTTCTTGACAGTTATGAATTTTGATGTGCAACTCAGTGAAACAACAGATGAGGATTCCTACAAGGTTATACCTTCATGATGGACTTTTACAGTATTGTCAGTTATGAAGTCCAGTGACTTTATTAYGAGATAWTGGAAAATCARGGTAATTTCTAATGATATTCAAAGTGCCAGATTTGGGTTTCAAAGATGTTTGAGCATTTGTCACTCCTCACCTCTGCAAATCAAAGGAAGCATTTCCAAGAATAACTCTAAACCATCCAAACATTGCTCTGGTACTGTGGTAGCACTGAATATCTTTTTAGAATCATCACAGAATTCTTAAGGTTGGAAAAGACCTTTCAGGTCATCAAGTCCAACCATCAACCAGCACCACAGTGTTCACCATCCAACCATGTCCCTAAGTGCCACATCCACACATTTTTTGGCAGACTTCAGGCATGGTGACTCCACCAGTGCCCTGGGCAGCCCATGCAAATGCTTTACAACTCTCATCACAAGAGAAGAAGCTCCCCAATAGTCAAGCTGAGCCTCCCCTGGCCCAGCCTGAGGCCCTTTGCCCTTGTGCTGTCCCTGTTCCCTGGCAGCAGAGCCCGACCCCCCCTGGCTGTCCCCTGCTGGCAGGGACTTGTGCAGAGCCACAAGGTCCCCCYTGAGCCTCCTTTGCTCCAGGCTCAGCCCCTTGCCCAGCTCCCTCAGCTGTGGCTCATAAGGCTTGTGCTCCAGACCCTCTTTTACAGGAGGCTTTGGCTATAAATAAAAAGCAACAAATCAAAATCAAAAGCCAAGAAAACAAAATTTAAGAAACCCGCAGACCCACAGCTGCACAAAATCTACTCCAAAACATTCTCTGCATTTTTCTGTATATTTGCCAAGCGTTCAGTAGCTAAGTTTTGACACTTATCAGTCATTAAGCACAGACACCTATTAGTTATTAAGATGTGGTCACTACAGTTTCCAAAGAACTTGGTTCTGGTGCTGTCCAGAGTCTGCAGCAGCTGGAGGTGAGATCTGCTGCTCGCAGGTGCTGCTGGGCTGCAGCAGCCCTGCCATGCACACCAAGAAGTTCTCCCCAGACAGCAGGGGCAGGGAGCCCTCAGGCACAGCAAACACTCAGCAGCCATTGCAGCACCCCAAGGCAGGACTTGAAAGCAGTTCCCCACCATGGCCCCTCATCTCATAAACCCCAGAGCTGCCACGAGGCCAGCAATCCTCACACCAGGCACCCCAGGGGCTCTGCTCTGCCAGCTGACATGTGCAGCTGACTTAGACCAGTCTGCTGTAGCCACTTGAAAAAGGTACAAGATTTAAGAGTAATAAAGAATTAAAAATAAATTTTGAAACTGCACTAGGACATGCCCCACCAAATAGACAAAACTTCTTTACTATCATGAAATAAAACATCAAACCACCTTCCAAATTCAGAGGTACAGCAAAAATCTGAAGCTGGGTTTCTGCATTACCACTGCAGGATATATCCAATGAACCATCCAGAACAGCAAAAACCAAAATCATCTATACCTCCAAAGATACTTTACAGCTCATTCTCCAGTTTTTTAAAACAGCAGATCAAACCAAAAACCTACTACATTCTGTCTGTGAAGTATCTCATTTTGAGTGATTTAAACATTGAGATCCATTTAAAAATTAATTCCATTAAAGGTATGAAGTTAGGACATAAATAAAACAGTACTTTATCATAATATACCACAGCATTTTGATCAAAAGTTTGCAGAAAGAAGATGCTGAAATGCCTTCCCACACTACTTTAAACCTTATTTCTGACAGCAGCAGCCTAGGACATAATGAGAGGTGCTACCAGTTCTATGGTTGTCTTCAGAGCAATTGACCACCAAAGCCTGTCTTACTTCAAGGCAGAAATGTGTTCAGCAGCTCTGAAAACTGGACAGAAATGAGTTTGGACCCTGGGTCACATTGCTCTCAGTACCCTCCACCAATTTCATACTGATAGCTGTTCCCACAGCAAAATCCTCCTCAGGATCATTTTAAGAACAAACCCAGCTGCACATGAACCTCAGGATGGATTGATTTGGAAGTTCCTGACTGCCCTCAGTGGACCTGCAGCCATTCCCACATTCCCAAGCAGCAGCTGTGGAGCAGGATGGTGCCTGGTGTGCCCCATCAGTGCTTGGGGTGGCCAGGGCAGGGGCTCTCCAACTGCCTTGGATGTGGAACTGGAACCTGGCAACTGCCAGAACAATGGATGCCCAGCAGGTGAGTGGGGAAGGGGCAGCTCTCCCTGTGCTGAGCCCAGAGGGGGCCTGGGGAACAGTTCCCTTTGGGAACAACAAGGCACTCCCAGGAGGCTGCTCTGGAACCGTGGGCAGCTAGGGTGCTGGCCGTGGGGACAGCCTGGCAGGGAACAGGGGCTCCTGGCCATCGCAGGGCATACCCACATCTCCTGCTGTAGGCATCAGGCTGGAGGCTGTGGGCAGTGTCCAGCTCCACACTGGCTGGAGCAGGTATTGGTGGGAACAGCAGCCATGGCAATGGAACCCCCAGAACACTGCCCCAACAGTCGCCTTGGTGACAGAACACCCCGAGTGGTGCTTGTCCCAAGCAATCCCCAGGCCGCCCAAGCACCATGGCAGGTACAGCAGCAGGGTCCTGCTCCTCCTGGGGCTCCTGCCCTCCAGATACCCCTACAGCTGGCTCTGCCTGCCAGCCTCTCACCCCACCACCCCTCTCTGCTTCCCCCAACAGAAAGGTTCCCTCTCCAGGTGACAGTGGTGAAGGTGCCTGGCRTGAGCATCCCTGCCSTGGGAGCTGCCTGGGAGCTGCCTTCTGTCCCCAGGCTGCCACTGTCCTCTGGGCCCGTCCAGCTCCACCCTGGCTCCCAGCAGCTGGTCCCAGTCACCACCAGGCAGGGGAGCCTGGGGCAGGTGGTGCAGCTGCCCCAGGTGGTGCACCTTCCCCAGATGGTGCAGCTGCCCCTCGGGGCTGCTCTGTGTCCCCCTGCCTATGGCTGGGTGCAGCAGGTGGTGATGGGGACACTGCTGCCCCAGCAGCCCAGAGCTGTGGTCCAGGAGGAGGCCCTTTATCCCATAGGCTCCAATGTGTTCCACATCCACCAACAACCTGCCCTGGCTCTACCAGCTGGCACAACTATGATGGAGCCCGAAGGTAAGTTTTGGGGGAGGGTGGCAAAGCCCTCACACCAGCAGACAAGCTGAGGAAGGCTCCAATCTCTTGGGGTTCTGTTTTCAGAAGTGGTGACCACGGATCTGCCTGGGGAGGGACCAGCTGCCAGCACAGAGGGCATTATTGAGCAGGCAGGAGACAGCACCAACAACACCAATTTGTTTGCCTGGCCTGACACCACAGTGAGTGAGGAGGCTGCCCTCAACAGCCCCGACAGCTCCACCTTGGATGCTCTCCTGGAAGAGCTCTCTGAGTACCTGGAGGACACTGGCTGCCTTGACAAGCAAGAGGAGCTGGCACAGCAAGGGGACAATGAGGACACCATCTTGGCCGCMAATGTCCCCGGCTTGGTGGCTGAGGACCTCGACGAATTCCTTGAATTCTGTGAATGCCTGCTGGAAGACGACCAGCCCATCAATCCGGTGGTGGAGGCAGAGCAACAGAACAATCAGGATGCCATCCCTGCCATGCCCAATCCAACCCCCCCTGCCAGCCTACCCGCTGCCTCCTGCCCTCACTCCCCCCACAAGGCCCAGAGGGAGGAGGAGGCACTGCAGGAGCAGGCACCAGGTGTCATCACCATCCGTGTGCACCCCAACTCAGGGGAGCTGGCAGCAGACAGGCCCAGAGCTCTGCGCCCCCCAGCACTCCCACGGGCCAAGAGACCTCCCCGCAGGAGCACAGCCCAGCCAGCGAGGAAACGGCGGCGGCGGTGATGCAGCACCCAGAAGACACCCTGAGCCAGTGGCCTACACCCAGACCCCCAACCACAGCCCTCTCCTACATGCCTCACTCCCATTTAATCATTAAAGACTTGTTTTGCAGCTCCTCTCTCTGCTAGGGGTCATACTCACAATGGGACGGGGGTGATGCCTAAGGGCAGCCTGTGCCCACCCTGTGTGGGGCCAGGCTGGGGATGGTGACCAAGCCATGGGGACATTACTCTGGGAGCTGGGCACCAGTGGGAGAAACAGTGGGAGTGGTCAGTGTCCTCAGAGCACCAAGCWGCAGGACAGGCCCCACAGGGTCACCAGGGGCAGGGGTGCAGCACTGGGCACGTGCTGAGCTTCCCACTCGGTTTGACTGCCAGAGGGCAGGGAAAGAGGGACCCACCCCAAGCAGGGAAACCTTTCCTTGGCAGGGAGTGGATGAGATGGAACACTGTAGGATGGTTCTGTTGGGGATGTTGAAAGGCTGAGTGCTGCCATAGGGATTTCTCATTTGCCACAGGGCGATTTCTCATCTCTAAAGCAACCAACCCTCTCTGCTGGGCATCCTGTCACCCTGCCACTGGCCTCCCTCAGCCAGCTCCTCACATCTTCTGTATTGGGCAGGATTTTCTGTGGTACAGACTATCCCTCCGGCCAGTTCAGGTCAGCTGTCCCAGCCATGCTCYCTCTCCCAGCCTCTTTAGGAGAAACCTCCCTTGGACAGGGTCTCTGCAAGAGGTATTCAAGGCCAGGCTGGATGGGACTTGGAGCAGCCTGGTCTGGTTGAAGGTGTCCCTGCCACAGCAGAGGGGTTGGAATGCGATGAGCTTTAAGGTCCCCTCCATCCCAAACCATTCTGGGTTCTTTGGTAGGCACACAGAGAGAGGGAACAGCTTGAGACAGTTTCAGAAACTAAACCTTCCACTGGCCTGTATTCTGTCACCCCATTTTGCAAAAAAACCAAGAAATCCAAATTAAAGGGAGATACCAAGCAGGCAAGAATCATTTGCTCTAGCCAAAGGAAACTGAATCTAACAACTCATCTGGTTTAAAAGAAATGTTTCAGAAAGTTGACTACCTGATATACCTTAGAGGCAGGTAGAAAGGGCACAGACAAGAGCAAACCATACTCCTACCACTGGATAAATCCAGATTTTGTTTATAGTTGTTACTGAGGTATATGTTCATTCATTAAGTTTCAGTAAATAAATAACATTTCTTRCAATAGGAACACAAAATAATCATATTACTACTGAGAAGAAAGAAAAGCTAGTGCTATTTTAGTTGGAAGGAACCTGCTAGTGATTGTTTAGTCCAGCTTGACCTGGTCTGGCCAATTCAAGTTACTGTTCTTAAGGCATCATCCAAATGCCTCAAGCATGCTGACAGAAAATAGGCATGTTTTGCAAGGAGGGGAAAATGCTCTTCTTGCACTGACCACTGCCCTCTTCCTTCAATTAAGACATTCTGAAACACAAGAAAAAGGATCCCGAGTGCCTCTCCCAAAGATTTGTGCTTGCAGTGATTGGGTAAGCGAAAATAAGGTAGGGAGCTGTCTAAACKAAATGCTATAATAATCACTCTTCTCCCCAAAGGTGGGGACAACTAATGATCAACTAATTATCTTTTTAAGTCATCACATTTATAACAGAAATCAACTGTCCACAAAGAATACATACATAGTCTTTAAACAGCAGCACACTGCTGAAAAAGGCCATGAGCCTCAGGTGTCACCTCTGCTCTCCAGCTGCACATTCTGCCTTCCCCTAATTTACCTGAKGCAACCACAGTCACTGCTGCAAAAYACCTGGATGATCTCCAGCCCAGACAGCCTGCATTGCAAGAGGCTCACAAGCCACTGCACTTACAGACTGCTATTAAAGAGCAGCAGTCCAACATGCACAGCAAACTAGTTCTCATGTACCATTTTCAAAGGAATTGCTGAAAATTTTGTCTTGCAATGCAGTAGTGAGAAAGATTCTCTTGTAAATGTGCATCTATGATTGGATGGCATATCCTGGAAGGGTGCCCATATTTCCTTAGAAAGAATATCAGCACCAAATGTTATGTATTTTAACAAGAACTGGAATGCATGGTCCAAAATTCACAGCCACTCCATGAATTTAAGGATAAGGTGCAGCTCACCTTTTCACCACACCACTCTCTAGGGCTTCACATGAAAGTTCTTTATTATTACAACTGGTTTGGGTTTTTTTTTTTTGAGTCAAGAGACAGAAATAAATCCTGTGCCTCTGCACCAGACCTTCCCAGGAACTGCCCCTGGCCTTTGCAGGAGCTCACCTGAAGTGTGTCCAGAGGCAACCTGCAGCTGCCTACTATGCAAAGTACAGCTGGAATGACATTATGTTGCAGCAGCCCTCTTACTAGAGAGTAAAAATGAACCCAGACACAGACTTCTTGTTAAACCATGAAAAGGGTCCTGCTTTGTTCCTCTTCACAGCCCAGCCACCCTGACCCCAACCATTCTCTGCCTCTGGCTGCAGCAGCTCCTGCTGGAGGTTTCCCTGGCAGCCTCTGCCTGCTGGTGATTCCCTGCTCAACTCTGCCTGCAGCCATTGGTTTGCAGGCTCTGCCTGCAGCTTTTCCCCAGCCACACTGGGACTGCAGCTTCCAACAACAGGCTCTGCCTGCAGCCCCACACTGACCTCACTGCAGGCATTCTCTCTGCCCAGGATCCTGCTCCAGCATTCTCTCCTTCCTGCTCCTCAAGGCTCCTGCTCCACACTGATCCTGCCCTCACCRGCCAACCCCTCTTGTATCTCACTCACCCTTATTGGGCACAGCTGGGACTCATCAGGGGTGATTGGGTAATTAACACAGCTGATTATTTTTATTTATTTATTTATGAATGATTATTATCAGGGCTGAGGTCACCTGCATTCCCTTCTCCTGCACCGTTTCACATACCAGGTCTGAGGCTAGTGACATAGTTTGTTCTGAATTTTAATCAATGGGTTAAGGTATGAYATACAATTAATTAAAAACAAAACAAACAACCAAACACAGGCCCCAAGAGATAAGCTTAGACCTGAAATGAATTTGTGACCAACATAACAGTCTCAAATCTAAAACARTCCTTCAGAACTGAGACACTGTAAAGGTTTAAAAAAGTTTTTAGCCCTCTTCATGAAAGCACATTTCTCCCATTATAATAGCACTAGAAGACCTAGAGCAAATTTACMCACTATAGGAACACTACTCTCCCTCTCAGGAGTGACACTCATGGCATCTTTTTCAACCTGCTTTGTCTCTTCCCTTCTCCCAAAACCACAGATCATTTATCAAAACACAGCTGTGTCCCCAAAGTCCATTTACCAAACACACCATGGCATCTACTTCAGTCCTCTGCTGCTTTCCACATAGAAAACATCCTGTTATTTTTAGAGGTTTATACTGCCCATGATGAGAAATTAATTCCTTATGTTTTAGAGTCTTTCCTTATRAGAGGGAACAAAAAAGATTTTTGAAAATGTATTTCAGAGAAATTTTGAGTGTGCAAATGCCAGCTGACTGTAATGAACACCAGCCCCTACAGCATTAGCAAGACCAGAGAAGCTCAAGTGGAACTCAAAGAATCCAAAGTTTCCCTAAAAACAGAATAGGAGTAACAGCAACTGCAATAAAGCAGTGAATGAAAACACCTTCTGAAAGCTGTGCACATTCTATAGACTGTTATTCAATATATCTCTGAATGACCTCAGTGGCCCAGATATGCTGCACTGAGCACCAGGAGCCTGAGAAAACACCCTTCTCATGTTATTTACCATTACAGCTGTCCTTCCTCTTCCCCAGCASCACAGAAATGAATGCTGTCTATCAGTCATGAAAGAAAATGTGATACGTGATAAAATATTATCACATAGCACAGACACCTCCAAAGCTATTTCTATTACCATCTGATTGCTCACTCTTACATAAAATCTTATAATAATGAAAATACTCATTTTCCATTGTTTTTGTCTAGTTTCATCACCATAATTCTTACTGCCATTTTGGGGTAGGAAAGACAGATTCTGTTTCCAAGTCATTGATCTCATCCCTAATTAAATTGAATCCTGTCTTCACTAAAATTACATTAGTGTAATACGAGGTCAAAACATGGTGAGCTCCAATTGTTTCCTGAATGAAAACTAATTTTCCAGTTATTGTTCAAAATAAATTATACAGAAGTATAATCAAAGTTAATTGAAGAACACTGCATGGTTTGAGCTCATTAAAATCTCCACAAACTCCAACAGGAAACATATTGTTTGGTATTTTCAGGGAAACAGTGACTTCTTTTGCCTTGCTAAAGGCTATTAATCCATGTGAAAATTCCTCAGGGTTGAATTAATAATACTCACAGCAGCTTCTTTGGTCCATGGAGGCAGCATGAGAATTAATCCCSCTCCTTAGAACATGGTGATAGCAAACCTGCTGACACAATCAGTTCTGCCTTTCACAGGGCACCCTGGCCACAGCCAGGTCATCTGGAGCTGCAGCGTCCAGAGCTGGGAGACATCACAGTGGCTCACAGTGACACAGGGAGCTCCCAGAGCACCACTCACAACACTCCCCCACCAACACCCGCAAGAAGAGAACTTCTGGTTCCATCAAAGTAGCTCATTGGCAAAGCAAGCAAAATATTAAAGTGGCRATTTTCAGCTGCAAACCTACCCAAACCCTCCAAAATTTCTTCATTTGTTAGTTTCTCTTCAAATACTCTGTATCATAGCAGGAAATGACATTTGGCCTGAATTTGTAGCTGTGATGCTGTCTGAGAGACTGAAAACACCTCTCTTCACCCTGACACCCCTTACCTGCCTGTTACACAAAGGTTGTTACCTCAGGGACAACAAGGAAGTCCTTCAAAATCAGCTTCCAGGGAATGGAGTGCAGGCTTGGCATGCCATGGATTTTTCACCACTGACTTTCTCACCGTTTACAGGACATCCCATAGTACCAAAAGGAGCACAGAGAGCAGTCACAAAGCAGCAGCAGTAAGCCCAGCAGAGCRCCACAAACTGTTCAGACTTCCTTTTGTAATGCAGGTATGAGCCAGTGAGCCATGGTCTGCCCACCATGCATTGTTTAAGCATTATTGCACCTCCTTAGATCTGGGCTTTCAGAGATGATTCATGTTTCCAAAGAGCTTTAAATGCCAGCACAGACTTCCAGCAGGCTCACCTGGCTCTGAGTGTTAAACACCGAGCAGAATGATCCCAGCCAAAAGCTCAGGAGCAGCCACAACCAAAGGAGAGCTCAGGATACATCACAGCCTACCTGACTTCACTCAAGTTCATACAGCTTTACCAGATCCTGGCATGCTGCAGGTGTTCCCACACAGTTACTAATCAAAATAAACCCAGGTTTCACAGCACAGTGATCAGAGCTCTGCTAGGGTGACAYGTCACAACTGAAGATTAATTCAACCTGATTTCTGAATCCTAAAATCACCACTTTCTAAAACAGTGTACCAGAACATAAAAGGAAAACTAAAAGTATTAAAAAAAAAAAAGTGGTTTCCTTTACAAATACCAAAGTAAAGAAACCTCGTCTTGTTGTGATTTCTCTGAAAGGCTTGTTCTAGAAAAATCATTTCCATAATGTAATGAATGTAATAGCAAGACCACTGCAAAATAATTACAAAATAGTAAATGAGTCTGAGTGTTTGTAACAAGTTGTGTTTGGGGCCTGCGAGCTCCCTCATTGATGTTTGTCAGACTCCACGTTAGAGCCTGCGAGCTCTCTTGCCAGAGTAAGACTTCATGTTAGAAAAGTTGTACCCCCCGTTCCACTCAATTGTACCCTCAAAGCCTTTCCCTACTGGTTTCCCCAGTTGTAAACCCCTTTCCCTAATCCTACATTCTTATCCAATGCCCCCTATCCCTTGATATTCCCCCCCTTACCCGTTAGAGCTGCCGCTCCCGCCATTTCCGACCGCTTCGGCCGCTTCCCGCCATTTCTGAACCGCCTCGGCCGCTCCCGCGATTTCCGACCGCCCTCAGCCCCTCACCGCCATTTCCGACCACCTCAGCCCCTCACCGCCATTTCCGACCGCCCTCAGCCCCTCCCGCCATTTCCGACCGCCCTCAGCCGCTCCCCGCCATTTCCGACCGCCCTCAGCCGCTCCCGCCATTTCCGACCGCCCTCAGCCCCTCCCGCCATTTCCGACCGCCCTCAGCCCCTCACCGCCATTTCCGACCGCCTCAGCCGCTCCCGCCATTTCTCACCGCCTCAGCCACTCACTGCCACCTGCTGCTGTCAATCTGTGGACGCCTCCCGCCCACTGCTCCTCCTCACCACCTGCTGCTGTCACTCAACGGGAAGGCACCAGCCCTATGCAAATGAGGCCCCCAGGAGCACCCTGGGAGAGGAACTGACAACAAATCACCGATTTCCAGCAAAATATTCCACAACCCAGCGGACTAAAGTATAGCAGCATCTAAGGAAAATTATTAGAGACCTCTACCACCGGACTCGACCTAACCTAGGAAGTGACTGACAACAGAGACACCCCTAGACTCTAATGAGCCTATCTGAGCTCCTGGGACTCCCGCTGTGGATGAACTCCCGGCACTGCACGAGTGCAGCGGTACAGGCGGCACTGCTGAAGAGGTTCACTCCCCTTGGTGGGGTGGCAGCGCAGGCTTTCCCGAAAGGACACCCCTTTCAATAAAGGCACAAAAGGAGTTAAAACCATTGTCTCCTGCCCGTTCTCTCCACATAACAAATATGTCACATATAAAACGTAGCTTTTGCTGAAAAGCCAATACTTCAAGCCTCTTACCCCTGCAGTTACCTCCAGCATTATAATTAATACTTAATCATGGCTGTGGTATTCATAGATAATAACACCTAGTGTGCTTTTGCTTAGATAAAAATAAATTATCTAGTCTCTCTTTCTACATGAAGATCTGCTCTTCCAAATTATTAGGAATTTGAGTAACTACACCAAACCCAAATACCGATATTAGCAAAACTGGGCCTTCACTTGTATTGATTTTTCTTCATCCACAGGGAATTAAGCCAAGGAAGCAAGCCTGTAAAGCCTGCTTTATGGAACACAGGAAATAAATATGTAATTAAAACAGAAAATCAGGTATTCCACACAGCACCAGCTGTCACTGTCAGTTCTGTTACTCAGTACAAACTATATCGATTAACTGCCTTTTACAAACATCTCCAAATTAACATCAAAATTAGCTCATTGCGAAAAAAAAAAAAAAAGTGCTTTGCTTATCCTGCAGTTTAAGAGCTACCACACAACACCCAAATATGAAAGATGCTGTACTGGTTTGAAAGCAAAACCAGTGAGAGATTAAGTCAGAAATACAATTTAATAGGAAAACTATAAAATAAAAATAAAAGTAAAAGGAACAAATGAAAAGACCCTTGGCAGAGTCAGAATACAACCTGACACCCTGTTCCTTAGGGTGGTGGGTAGCAGTCAGATAAAGCAGTCTTGTTGAAGCAGTGATCCTGTAGAAAGATCTGGCAGCTCCTGTCCTCTGGGAATCCAGTCAGTGTGTCTGTCCCAAGCTCCAAATTATATCCAGGTGGGAATGCTTGGCTCCTCCCCACTGGGCAGAGCATCTCACAATGGGCTGATATCATTCTATGAGTCACACAGGGGGTCCTTGATTGCCCATTAAGCAGAGATGGCTCCCGAGGGGAGTTACCTGTGAGTCANATCCTGCAGTTTAAGAGCTACCACACAACACCCAAATATGAAAGATGCTGTACTGGTTTGAAAGCAAAACCAGTGAGAGACTAAGTCAGAAATACATTTTAATAGGCAAACTATAAAATAAAAATAATAGTAAAAGGAACAAATGAAAAGACCCTTGGCAGAGTCAGAATACAACCTGACACCCTGTTCCTCAGGGTGGTGGGTAGCAGTCAGATAAAGCAGTCTTGTTGAAGCAGTGATCCTTTAGAAAGATCTGGCAGCTCCTGTCCTCTGGGAATCCAGTCAGTGAGGTCTGTGCTCCACATTATATCCAGGTGGGAATGCTTGGCTCCTCCCCCCTGGGCAGAGCATCTCACAATGGGCTGATGTCATTCTATGAGTCACACAATGGGTTCCTTGATTGCCCATTAAGCAGAGATGGCTCCCGAGGGGAGTTACCTGTGAGTCATTGATCAGGGCATTGATGGGCCATTAACAGCAGATAGTCCGGAGGGAGGGGGCAGGGAAAACACTGCCCCACCTGKYTCCAACARCYCATGAAGATGGTRATAGAATACATACTTYGGGCACATCTTACATTGCAACCTAGGACAGATGCTTGGAAGCAAAGTGCTTCCTGAACCAAATGGCAGTGCCACAGGGTCAGTGCAAACCCAAAACTGCCTGGTGAGGGAAGGCTTTCATCAGGCGCAGAATTTCCCTTCCTCTGCRGCCTCACCAGTCTCTCAAGAGGGTATTCCCCCTGTCCCAACCCTGAAGAAAGGCTTTCTCTGTGGGGAACACCAATGTTGTTCCACTGGCCACACCTATCAGGAGAAATAACTGCTCACCAGGATAAACAGGGGGATCTGTCTGTCAGCCATGGCTTGGGGGTTTCTGCCTGTTGGTGCTGGAAGGGCACACCAGATTTCTTCATGAGAGGGCACACATGGCACAACTTCCAACTGATGAAGGGCAAAGGATACCAAGAAAAATGACTGACCAGCACAGTGAAGAAAACTGGTGCTCACCTAATGACTGAATTCAGTCTGGAGCAGGCAGTGGGTAGGAAAAAGAAGAAAGAGAAATGAGATCTTTAATAGCTCACCAGGAGCTCACCAAGGAGAGACTGGCATACTACAGAAATATAAGTAGTCAGAAAAAAAATACATGGGAAAAACCCTCTCAGAAATGCTTTGCAGTATAATTTGGTCTCACAGCAGTGAATTTAAAACTGAGTGTTTGTTATATGTGAATGCATGATTTCTGAGTTCAAGTAAAAGCCTTTCCTCTACAGCACTCTGTAATCCCTCCAGGTTCCCATAATTCTCTGTCACACCTAGCAGTATTTCTCTCAAGTCCTGATGAAACTCAGGCCTAACTGCACAAGGCCATACTGAATATTCTGCATTTTAGGAGTATTTTGACAGCACACCCAAGTACTTTTCTAAGGCCCTTAAAATTAAAATTACCATGGTAATTCTGAGGCTGAAATAGTACAGGAATACATGAGGAAATCTCCAGTTCCACAGCAATGAACTGTATATTGCATTAAAKCCTACAAACCAAGTCATGATTACTTTTCACAGGAAAATAATGCCAGCCACGAGAAAAACGGTGAATTCAAGGAGCTCTTTTTGTTATACTTAGGGCTCTTGTTCTTAAAAAATTAGTTGCTTGAGTTGTTTTTCAAATTAATTCTCCCACATTATGAAATCAGAATAATTTATCCACAGCACAAGAAAACAGACAGGTCAGCCTGACCACAATGGGACTTGTAGAATTCTATGTTATTCAACAAGTGGCCAGACACACCTTTTTTAATGCCTTTGCCCCTTTATCTGAAATACAGATAAAYGAACAGCTTCACAGCAGTCATTGCATTTCATTTCATCCAAGTGTCATGKAGTATTTAAAAGATTTTTTCAAGTCAGCAAGCTCATGTCCTTGTAGCAAGCCTTATTACTAGAGGTTTATAGTTGTTTAAATTTTAGAAAGTAGGATTTCTTTCTAATAAATCAATTTTAATTCAGCACAAAATGTGATCACACACTCATTCTTCAAAAGCATTTTGACAGCTCTGTTAATAAGAACATATATGTTAACTCCAGTACTTATTATTTATAAATAATGCTSTAATTTATGCTGGGTTTGTCTCTCAAATATTCATGACCTCATTCTTGTAYCATAAAATCTTTTTTAATTAATAAATAATTAGAGTAACTATCAGGCCTAATTTTCTTCCTGTGTTTGTTGTTTGTTTTGCTTTAGGGTTGACTTTTTGCATTGGTTTTGGTTTTTTTTAATTGCTGTTGAAAATGAACATAGTACCACTCTTTCAACAGTCTGTCAGATCTTGGAGTTTCACATTATTTTTTTTCAACAGCACAACAAAAGCAAAACTATTTTACTGATTAGTGTTCATAGATTCATGTTTCTAGTCTCATCAATAAATCCATGTTTTGCAAGCCTTCAAGTATTTACACATTTTATTTCCCCCAGTAGTTTAAAGACCCCTTTGTTTTGTCAACAGTCTTTATTTTCTTGTAAACAGATATGTAMAAGATCTGTATCTTCAATTACTACACAGTACCTCAAATATTCTGCAACAATAGTCATTGTATCTCTCCTGAGCTCTTAACATCCTGTTTCCCTAAGCAGTGTCATAGTATAAAATGACAGGATAAAAACCTTATCCTCTGTAAGGTTCCTGACTAGCATTAACCACWGAAAAGTTGATGTGGGATGTAAAATATATAGCATCCTAAAAAACCCCCATGAAATATAAAAAAGTTCATATTTTGTTGTAGAGAGATACTGCTAATAAAAAGCAGGAAAGACATTTGCAGTTAGTAGCAAAGATACTCCTTTCTCTCTTCAGCTGCTTTCCATTTTCTCATTGATCAGAGACACTGTGCCAGCAAAGACAAAGAAAAATACCAGATTTAACACTGAAACATCATTCTGCCATTCAAATTCAGGCACTACACTAGCTACAAAATCTTGTGTTTGCTTCAAGGATGGCACGTGCCCAGTAGGGGATGAGTTTTCATGGAAAGCCTTTGCTTCCTTCCCCATTTGCAGCCCAGTGTGAAAACAGCCCTTTCTGTGGCAGGCAGCCTTCCCCAGTTCTTGTCCTGCAGCAGCCTTTGCACATCTGCTGCCTGAGCAGCACACACCAGCTCAGAGTCACCTCTTTCCCCAGATTAACAGGTGAGTKCAAGCTCATTTCCCACTTGTTCCTGGCTGCTGYCTCCAGCAGCCCTGGCTGGAAGCARAGCACTGGGCACTGTCTGTTCAGAGCTGTGTTTGCCACCACCCATCAGGCCAGCCTGCACGAGGCTGGGACAGACAGCCTGTCCCTTTGCAGCAGGGACAAACTAAGCCAGCATCCTCCCCTCAGCCCCTTCTCACCCTCACCGAGGTGTCTGCAGCCCCACCTGCAGTTCCAGCAGCCAGATGTGTTCCCAGCCTTGGAGCCTTTCAAAGGCACACATGGAGAACACGTCTGTATTCCTCCTGCTGCCTTCTCCAGCATCTGCACCTGCTCCTTTTTAATCCATATCTCCTCACAGGTGCAATCAGGGAGACCTTTTCACTTGAAAATCTCTCAGCTCTTCCGCAGAGACCTCCCTTCTGAATTTCAGCCTGATCCTTCCCGTCCTGCACAATCCCTCCCTTCCACAGGCACTGACTCCCATATCAGCTTATTGTRGCCCCTAGACTGACCCCAACCAGATAAGTAAATAACAGAGAGGCTCATTCTGCAAATGCTTTGATCCTCCCTCCCACCTGTGGACCCAGAGCACCTCTGCAAGCTTTACAGAAACCCAGGAACAAACAGGCAGGCACTTGACTCATTAAATTAAACAACTTCTCTGCTTTAATTAAAACCACCAAGATGAACACATATTCCCTGGACACACTGAAGCAACCTGGAGGAGGTCCCTTTTAGCTCTGTGCATGTAAAAGCTCTAAAGAAATAGGATGCTTTTTGTCCAGTTAACTGTAAAAATGCATTGATTCAAGTGGGAAATGGCGTTGCTGAAGCACACTTCTCCCCACCCATTCCCACAGCTGTGCACTGCCCAGGCCTGTATTCTACTCAAGGAGATCTTAGAATACTACAGTCATTAATTTCTAAAGAAATAAATGCAGGGGCATTCTGAGCAGATGGAAATTTGGGCAGGTATAGTTTCATAGAGTTAGCCTGTGACCCCATTCATGTCAATGAGAATTTCCCACTGCTTGAAATGAGAAACAGCTTCATGCAGAGGATCTGTACCTTTGGATCTTTCCATCTGCAGCATGTCTTGCTGTTTACTGCTCTGTTATTTTGCCTGTGCTGCAGTGAGAATTGATGCACTTGGCACATTGGGAAGCAACAGCACGGGGAGAAGAGCTCACAGGAAAAYAAACTCACTCATTCCTCCTCCTCAGAAGCATGAGAAAACCGCTGAATGAAGAAATAGTTTTGCCCAAGGTGGCCTTTCTTTCCTCCCTAGTACTTGGGTTATGCTCACTTACTCTCACACAGGATGTATCCGTGTGTGCAGGACCTGCTGGGATGCGTTTGTTTTTCAAGCAGGGAGTCAAATATTCCACCTCCATACATGTCATCCACATGACAAGCTGATTTTCTGAGTCACACATYAGCTGTGGCAGAGAGAACTGGGGAGCCACAAACTCTCAGATGCCTGCCTTGGACTCCTCCTGACCTTCTCAGCACAGCCCATTCTTATGACAGGGCAGATAAGGTTTGCATCTCCTTCTGAATTCTACTAAGAATCAGTCTTTAGCTGCATAAAAAGAAAGAACAAGACTGACTAAAATTGAATCCTTCCAACCAACTTAAAATTTGAACTAAAGCCATGGCCAACTAATGAATTAACTGTAGCATGGACTGAAATTTGCATTTGATCTCAAATCAACAGGCAATGAATAAAATGGAAATTGTAAGGGCCCCGGCATTTGAAAACACCTGCTGCAGAAGGTAATGGAGCTCATTSCTCTGAGGCAAAGGCCAGCTCCTTCAGGCTGTGACAGCCCTGAGGTCACTGCTCCTTTCTGCTGTTTGGATTTGGAGCTAGCAGGGCTTCAGGCTCCTCTGATGCAGACACAGTTGGCTAACATAGGGTGACACAGGATGATTTACAACGAAGTATTTTCTGCCAATCAAGGCAAGTACCTTCCCTTCAGCCTCAGAAAAATCTTTAGATAAACAGAAAGAATGACTGTAGAATTCCAGAACGGTTTAGGATGGAAAGGAACTGAAAGCCCATCCAGTCCCACCCCTGCCATGGGCACAAACACCCTCTTGTAGCCCAGGCTGCTCCAAGCCCCAATGTCCAACCTGGCCTTGGGCACTGCCAGGGATCCAGGTGCAGCCACAGCTGCTCTGGGCACCCTGTGCCAGGGCCTCACCATCCTCCCTGAGGAGCCATTCAAAGGACAACAGAAGGTACCTTGGATAGAAAGACAAGCTCTTAGTCTTGCACCATTCTCAGAGTGCCAAAGGCAGAAGCCCAGCTCAGGTAACCAGGTGATACCACTGTAAATAAGCACTTTTATCCTCATTAATCTCTTCAGCCCTAAGATAATCAGGTCTGTGAATACAGGGGAAGCTACTGTCCCTCTAGACATGAGAGAGGGAGCTTTGCTTTTCATAGGGAACAATTATTTTTGCTCCTTCTTTAAACTGCCCTCTCTTCATAGGAAACAGAAGACCTGTTTCCCTAGGTTAGAAGCAGGCATGGCTTCCAAGCCCAGAAATGAATGAAAGAGAACTTCAGAGAGTCAATATCCTTCCTGTGAAAAGCCAACACAGTGCTGGTAACAATGCTCTTTGTGTCCTGTCACTGGGCTTTGGGCTCATTCAGTAATCTTAGGACTCCTTCTTACTTGTTCATGCTTTCACCTGCAAAGACTCATAGAATATTGCCTGAATGTCCTTGCATTCATTTTACTGGCAGACATTTCTCTAGCTCAGTAAAAGAATCTAAACTCTTGGGAATTCAGGTACTTACAATTCTGTTTATATAAACCTTCAATAAAGTTAAAACACTAAAGAAAACATTAGGAGTTTCGCCAAGAAAACTGTAAGTTTAAGCAAAAACTGTCAGTCAAAACCAGTCTGAAATATATGTAAAAGCCTGATATATATTTAAATTTATATACAAGTCACATTTTGAAAAGCAATACACTATTTGCCTTCTAGCACCTCCATCTTGACACTCATGCTATTGAAATACCTCTTCCTGTGATTTCATTTTTTACAATCAATGAGGTCCTGAAGGACTTTTAATTAAGAGCTACTTTTCTGCCAATCACAGGACTCCACAGGAATCACAGGATTCCCAGAAGTGGAGCATTAAGAGAAAGCTCCAAATACTTAAGACCTGTACTAAAATAATGGAAGTGAATAACAGCCAAATAAACTGGAAGTTTCATTATCTTCCACCTCCCTCACTTCCCCAAAACTGATTTCTCCACGTTTTCAATTCTGGTTTATTGGAATCCTTTTGAAACCTTGAGCTCTTGTATTTTCTAGGAATGTTATCTAATATTGGTACAACTACTCAAACAACTTATGCCAGCAAGTACCCAGAATTTCAACCTAACTTCTAATTAGAAATCACAAAGTCTTCAAATAATAAAATTACGTAAGTTAAGCACAAGGCAGAGTCCTTGCTTACAAAACTTTAGTATGAGAGTAATTCAGAGCAAAGAAATCATAGTACAGGACAACGACTTAATATTTAGTAAACATCATGATTAGACAAGAAAACAAACTTACAAAGTTCCAGCTGTCAATGACCATAAAAACTGTTATATAACTGTTTTATAAAGGTAGTGTTTTCTGGCAAGTTCTTGGCATGGCAGATGCCTCCTTGTACTAAATATTCATTGCACAGGGACACATTTTCTCTGACAATTTCCTTTCTCCCTCAAACATAGCACAGGAAAAGAAGTCTTTACTAAAAGCTAACCTCTACAAGACACCTTTCCAGCCACCTGATGTTTACCTGAAAATAAACCAGTGTCAGCTCCCTGCTCAAACCTGGCTCTGCAGAAGCCCTGTTTCCACTCCCTGGCTCTTGGATTTGCTGTGAAACCTCACATGCTCAGCTGATGTGGTTTCTGACAGTGCTTCCATGTCACAGCTCTGTCCCTGCTGCATCCCCACACTCTGCTCCATGCACGAGCATTTGTGCTGGGGCAGCCTCAAAGCTCCCACAATGACAAACTGCAGTGTGAATTTTCCATCACTGCCTGCGTTTCATTTACATTGGAGAGTGATGAACATCAACTCCCATGTTCCAGTGAGCTATAAACTCTGTAGTCTGAAAACACCTGCTGAGTCCTCCACTACAGATCAGGGGAACATGGTGTCACCCTTCAGATCACCTGCTGCAGAGAGAGCCCTGCCCATCAGTCCCCTTCTCAAGCACTGAGTCCTTCCAGGGCACACAGAGCAGGAATTCCAGCCCATTCACAGCTGCCTCTGGAGGTGGGAGAAGGCACTGTTTATTGAATGGGCTGAAGTTCTGTATGCAGTCCTCACTCAGGGATCTGCAGGCTCCATTCCATTTCAGGGTAATTCCCAGAGTGGAACTGTGCTGCACACCAAAATACAAATACAGGGACAACAACAGAGCTGGTATCACACCATGTTCACTGCTGCCCAGCTTTTCAGCACACAGTCCACTTTGGGAGCCTGCCACTGGTTTGACAGCTCATGGCCTGTTTATCCTAATTTTCTGATTTTGCAATCCAATGACTGCCATCAAGAGCACAAGGACTTTCTGACTGTAATGACAAGACAGACTGGGAAAGCAGACTTACCACTACTGGCAAGTACAGGGTGAGTAGCACAGGGAGTGACACAGGCTGCTGGGAACACTGGAATGTCAGCAATGGAATATAGCTGGGAACACCAGCAACACTGAGTGAGTGTGGAAAGAAAGAGCAGAAGAAATTCATCTCACATGAGAAACGTTATATCATGCATAAATGCAATCTTAAATCAATGTATGCCATGGCAGGTTCTGAGCTAGCTGAAGCACTGGGATTAGGATATGCCATACATGCTGCTCCATGAGAACTGGAGCATGGTGCTCTGTAAAGGTCAGAAAAGGGAATTGAGTGCTCCAAGTTATTGGGAAAGGGGCAGAGCAGAACAGGGAAAACATCACAGTTCCTCACATCAATATGCAGTGCACCTGCACCATGAGTGCTGTTAGCAATTCCAAAGCACCTATCTACAAAAACATACCACGGATTTGGAAAGAGCAAAGGGCAAACAAGAGGTGTGATCAAAGGCATGGAATAGATTTTGTGTGAAGGATAACTGAACAGGCAAACCTTTCCATCTGGGGCAAAACCTGACCAACAGGCTACATGATACCAATTTTAATATAACCAACACAGTGTTCACTCACTTTTCAAAGAGTGAGATCTATAATAAAAATACATTTTAAAATCACAGTATTAAAACATGAGGAAAAAATCTCTATACTGTGCACAGTGAAGCTGCAAAGCTCTTCAGCACAGGATGCTGTGGCTGTCAAAAACTGACAGAGCTTCAAAATATATCCTGCAAATTAAAGGAAGGAAAACCCCTTGAGATCCAYTGAGTAAAGAGACACAATATTTGGTTCAGAAGTGCCTGAAGCACACATTTTCAGGAGATAACCCAGCATCTTTAGGAATTGTCACTACATGACTTCCCTGTTCTTCCACTCTGCTTTGCCTGTGTTGAAAAGAGCATAACAGGCTACAATCCTTTGGTTGAAGCCAGCAGAGAGGTGTGAACATTCTAGTAATGATTTAAACATCTTTCAAAAGACAGGAAAACCCCATRCAGGTCTAGTGGGTTTGGCTTTCTACATCAAATCTTTCCTTATTCTCTACATGTAGACCAAAGACCTCTGCTTCTGATCCCAGGGCCTGGCCCCTGGCAGCACATGGAAGAATCAAAACCTGTGGTGGGTCATCCTTCTCAGCTGGGGAGTCTCTGCCATTCAGAATCTATGTGATAATTTGGTTTATTTTAACTTTGTTTTCACTTGTTCTCCAACTCTTTTCCCACTTTTAAAACAGGAGTCTACACTGCAGGTAGATGACTTGAAAGGAAGGGAGAACTCCACTCTAAGTCAGACAGTCCCCCTTTCCCTTTCAAGTACCACATGAAATTTCATCTCTCTGTTAAAGGTTCCAAAGGGCTCCAAACTGCTGCTGCATTGCCAGGTGAGATGACAACATAACCCCCTTTCTGCTCACAGCACTTGGACACCCACTGCACTCTCCCTCCACTGTTCTGCTTTCCCCCAGCAGAATGTGGGCTTCCACTGCAGCTTCAGAGTGTGAGATAAATGCTGTGAGACTTTCAGTGCCATCAGCAGCGACCTTCCATGCCATAAATAGGAGAAAGAATTTATAGGCCTCTCTCCTCTCCTGAGCAGCATCACTCCTGGAGGTACCTAGCACATACAAAAACCTCTCTTTGAAGTAGGAACATGCTGAAATGGTGAATAACCCAAACTGAGATGGGAACATGAAACTTGCAGCCACAGCTACACCCTGAGAGGGCTCCACATCCTTCACTTGATGCTGGAGGTTTACAAGCCAWTAAAGAGCTGGTTTAGCACAGAAAGGAAGGAATGGGAGAAGATGCACTGAAAATTACATTGCTTGGGATGATAAAATTTCCCCTTGATCTGCTTAACAGCTCAATTTCTTACTAGAAAACATGTTGCAGTAAACCTGCTTAATTTTTTAAAATCTTTTTAATGGTGAAAACTGATTGAAACAAACTCACCACCCTGGTGATACGAGACCAGGGTGCCACCTCATTTTGCATCATGAGAAAAGAAATACCAAGATAATTTCTCCCAAGGAGCCCAACTTTTGAAGCCATCAAATGTGGTGAAAGCAGCAAGAGCATTAAGATCTCTCCCAGCCAGTGTGAGGTCTGGGGGTAGAACTCAGGYTTTCCCATGCTGAGACTGCAATATCCCTAATTTTTTCACAGAAGAATGAATTTGAATAGCCCCTTTTTCAACTGAAAATGAAGTCTTCATTAAAGGAAAAGAGTGAATTCAGGGGGCTAGCTCAGCCAAGAAGGGAGCAGGCTAGAGAGAAATAATATGAATAAATTAAAGGATGAGCGTGGCAGTGCAGATGTGAGTGCCCAGACAGACTGCTCTGTTGGAGCTGCTGCATCCTGCTCAGGAGGAGACGACTCTGGAGGGAAAGCACTGCCCGAAGTCTACACAACACGCAGTTTGTCTTTGAATAAGGAGGTTATTCTTTCTCAGCAGGTTTTAGGCAGAATTTGATGGCATGCAAATTGTGTATCAAGCTGTATGTAGCAGGTTATGGGATACCCTGACACCTGCACAGATGTAAAACACCTTCCTGACATCAGGATGTTCTTTATGCACATGGTRGCAGCAACCAAGAACTAAATTCTTGGGCACAGGATAAATATTTTAAATCAGAAGCAATTCTGCATAGATGGAGTAGGAACCATGGCACGGGTGTGGTATAGGGATCTCCAGGTGGGAGTGGGATCACAGAACTCTCCACAGTTTGTGACAGAACTACCCTGCGGACATTGCTGCAGTGCTGCAGCCTCTCCTTGATCCATAGCATGTTAAACATGACAACAGCCCAAAGGAATGTCCAGGAGAAGGCCAGAGCAGGCTGATTTTGTGTGTGCTTGAACATGCAATAAAGGTGTGAGAGCTCTGTTCAAGAGGGTGAACAGATGGAACTGCAGGAACCTCCTGCACTGGGGCAGGGACTGAAGCACTACTTAAAAGCTGTGGCATAGGCTTTCTACAGAGGAATCCAGGTAAGGTGTTTTGTTTGGATTGCTCAAGCCTTGAAACAACAAAAAATCTTCAGGAAAGAAAAGATAAACAAGCAAAAAAAACCCCCACACATTACCACATCTCCTGTGTAGGAGTCAGCAGACACAAACACTGCTTTCTGCACACATCAGAACCAAACCCCACAGAGAGCAGKGCAGGTGTGTGGGGTCTGTGTGGATTAGGAGGAGCAGAGGAGTCCCTGCTAACACACTGAAAGGCTGCTGACAGCCTGTGTGGCTCTGCCTCTCACACTGCTGTGCTGAGGAGCCAACTGTGGTGACAGGTGACACTTGGAAATAAACATCCTTCAAAAATGCTTTTGACTTACTGTGAGAGACTGAAATGTTTTGGATAATGGCTAAAACACTGTTATGAAAGACTTGGCCCATCATGGCAAAAACTGTATAAAGAAGCTGTGATTACCTGTCCTGRTTTAGGGCAAATTTGAGCTGTGAAAATAAAGAATTGACTTTTCCTGCATGAAAATAATGGAGTCTCAGCTGACTTATTGCAATAGAGCACTGCTCATGATGCAAAATGATGCAACATACCCAGAGCATGTTGCAAGACACTCTGCCAAACTCCCCCCTGCCACGGGAGGTACCTGGGCATCTTCATTTCTGTCCTGTGGGGTCCTCCAAGAGGACAGCCCACCTCCCAGTGGCCACCACCTGCTGCCAGTAGGGAAAGCCTTGGAGCTGACTGGTGAGCAGGAGCAGCTGTCCTGACCTCAGGTTCTCCTATGAAGGGAGATGCTGCCATGTGAAYTAACTCTTCTTTTAACCTTTAAGGAAGCTGATGAAAAGAAGCCACAGAAGAGGTGAAAACAAAACTACTGAGGGTTACAATTTACATCCTGTCTGGGCTTTTCCTCACAGCTGAGCTGAGCTGCACTGTCAGTGAACTTCAGCAACAGCCAGGTTGTAAACAGACCATCTCCTGGTGCACATCTGTGCAGCTCCAGGGACTGTTGTTTGCACCAGAAGGTGGCTGAGGCTCTCATGTTTGTTCAGCCAGGCTTAGGCCTCCTAAAAGGTCAGCTGATGAAGAGCTTCCTGAAGTCTTCCAGCAAAAGGAGTGAAATCAAGACTATCAGGGTCTCTAAATATCAGTTATACAACATACTCCAGACAACTGCATGAACTTTTCTCATTGCCACTCCATTAAGCATGAACTGTATAACACTCTCTCAACTTCAGCAAACTGAATCAACTGAGAAAGAACTGTGCTGCAGTCAGCAGCTGCAGTCTGGACATAATCTTCATCTACAAATCATAAACCACCAGTGTGTCCAAAGAAAAAAAAACACTGCACAAAAATGAGCTCATCCTATATCCATATTGTTTGTCCCTTGATTCTTCATCAGAGGTTCTCATCTCCTTGTGAGGCAACCTCAGTGACCATCCCTGCCTTCAGGAGAGCTTACTTGGTGCTTGGCCAGTTCCAGCAGCCACAGCACACGTGGGATTCAGTGGTGTGAATCCAGGGCATCCCCTCCTGTCTTTTGAGACACATGGAATTCAACCCACTGATACATTTCAAGCCATATATATATATTAATATGTATGTGGTCACACGCATTTCCATAATACTCAATAAACACACTCCTCAAAGCACACATCATTAAATACAGGAGGGCAAAAAGCTGTCCCTGGCACAAAGCAGCATAAGGAAGRACAAGGTCTATCCAGCCCAGCAGCCTGTCACTGCAATGTCCAAGAGCAACTGCCCAGGGAAGCATGGGAATACAGGGTAACCCAAGGATAATCAATCCCTGCCTGAAGCACTTGTCCAGCCTCCAGCAGGACTAGAGGGATTTGTAGGGATATACTGAACCACACACTGTCTTTTTCTGTTTAATATGTGAAGTACTATTTTTCCATAAATATAACCAGCTGGTTTGTTGGGGTTTTTTACAACTGGAAACTTCTGGAATCTACATCATCTTGTGGTATTCCAGAGTTTTACCACCAACTCAGTGAAGAACAACCTTTCTGTTTCAACCCAGAGCCCCTGAGTTTAATTTGGTTCCTGCTGGATGCTGACCAGGAAGATATCTTCACCTCCCAGTACCCAGACCTCTTCAGGCATTTGCTCAGGAGAACCCCATTTGTTTCCTTTATGGAGCCTGTTCAGTACATTTGATTATTCAAGCTGCACTTTTATGAGCCTTTTCCAATTCTGTTGTAACTTTATGAAGATGGGGCCAGAGCTACATGCAATATTCAAGATGCAGAAGCACCATCCTGCAATGCCATAATGATGTTTTCTTGTTTTATTTTCATTCCTCTTTCTAAAGCCAAGCAGAACCAGTATTTTTTTTCCTGAAGCATAT
Source organism: Alauda arvensis (assembly GCA_902810485.1). Classification (NCBI taxonomy): domain Eukaryota; kingdom Metazoa; phylum Chordata; class Aves; order Passeriformes; family Alaudidae; genus Alauda; species Alauda arvensis. The sequence continues at coordinate 198,544 of CADDXX010000877.1, read as the reverse complement.
GGGTTTACACCACCATAGAAGTCAAAGGAAAAATATGTGAAAGCAGCACCAGGAAGAGAATTGGACCTCCAATCCTTGAAGCTTTTAAATACAAAGCCAAAACAAACAAATAAAAAACCAACAAGAACAACTTAGAGGTTACCCAAAGTGATTAACAAAATAACAAGGGATAAGAGACTTATTTATGAGAAATTTATGGGAAAACATAATATCTGACATCAGAGAAGGAACAAAAAGGAACCAGCCTGCTGAGAAAATGATCTCCATGTATATTAACAGAGACTATTGTGACTCAAAAATGAAAGAATCAGGGCAAAAATGACAAAAATTATCAACAAAGCTTTGCTATTCAGTCACTGAAAGCAGAGACAGGATCTTGAGAGGAAACACAAATCATGCAGAAGAAGCAGCATTTATCAGGCCAGAAGGAATATTTACTGCCTCAAATGACTATGTAGGAACAGATMAACACTTTGCTGTAGTACACAATTAAACGGATTGTAGCAAACAGCAACCTTCAATACAACAACCCACAGTCAACAAGCAGAAGCATCTTCATTTTCACTTGGGAAGCAAGAGCAGCCCATGCAATAAAGTCTCYACTGGAAAACTGAACACAAATAAAAGGTCATACTGACAAACTACCCGGGTTATTATGGAAAGAAATGCCATTGTCTGCATCTCAGAAAAATGAAGCTATGTATTTATGGATAGAAGTGACCTCTTTTGATACTGGCAAGTGACCACAGAAAGGAGAAAAATAAGAAGAAAAGTAAGTCTATAAAATAATTCTTCCTGCTGCTGGATCTTCTTTGAACCATTGCATATTTGGCATTAATATTTCTGGGATTTTGCTTTAATTTTATAGGAAACTATTTTAAGAAAGACAACTGTTGCAGAAGCCCTCTTACTAGAGAGTAAAACTTAACCCAGACACAAACTTCTTGTTTATCACAGCATGAAAAGGGTCCTGCTTTGTTCCTCTTCACAGCTCAGCCACCCTGACCCCAACCATTCSCTGCCTCTGGCTGCAGCAGCTCCTGCTGGAGSTTTCCCTGGCAGCCTCTGCCTGCTGGTGATTCCCTGCYCAACTCTGCCTGCAGCCATTGGTTTGCAGGCTCTGCCTGCAGCTTTTCCCCAGCCACACTGGGACTGCAGCTTCCAACAACAGGCTCTGCCTGCAGCCCCACACTGACCTCACTGCAGGCATTCTCTCTGCCCAGGATCCTGCTCCAGCATTCTCTCCTTCCTGCTCCTCAAGGCTCCTGCTCCACACTGATCCTGCCCTCACCAGCCAACCCCTCTTGTATCTCACTCACCCCTATTGGGCACAGCTGGGACTCATCAGGGGTAATTGGGTCATTAACACAGCTGATAATTATCAGGGCTGAGGTCACCTGCATTCCCTTCTCCTACAAACAACCATACACTTAATACTTGCATTTATCATGGTTAAACTGTAACTTGCATTTTGTTTTCCTTCCTAATATAACTCTCCTGAAGTTGCACACCAGCTGATAACACAGAGCATTTTTAAATACTGCTCAGCAATTACAACAGCCAAGTGGCTGGTTTACAGCTATTAAGAAAGCAGGAACACATTTAATTACAAAGATAGTTATCTTGGATTTCTCTGTGAAAGAAGCAGTTCTGACCAGGGTGCTCTAGTGGAATGACACGTTCATTGTGCTTTACCACCTCATTCAGAGTGCAGTCTTCAGTAAATCCAAAAATCCATTGTGCTGGAACCTGTGGTAGGATTTATGATGCCGTGTGAGGTGATAGTTGGCTATATTTGAGTGCACACCACCATAAGATACCCAAAACACACCCCCAGCCCTGCCTGAAGAGGGGGATGTGAAAGGTCTGCACCCAAAGTGCAGGAACAAAGAGGAGGAGCCCATGCCTGGGTCACCAAGGAGTGGGACCCCAATGGCATCAGAGACCTTGTGCCTGTCAACAACCCATGACATGCTGCAAAGATCCAATCCCACAAACTAATGCAAACAACAGCAGAACGTATATATCTAGCTTTTTAGTCCCACCATTACTTCTGTGCTTTCCTCAATATTCCTGGTTTCACTAGCAAGCAAACATCATGCCATGGAGGGTGGCAGCTACAGTCACTGCTTAAAAATAACAGAATTAATACTACTTATAAATAGAAAACTGGGAGTTTTCACCCCTGATAACATACTCCCCTCTTGTGGTCTATCTGATATTTTTTAAAACCATATGGGAAAACCTATTGCTGCAYRAGATCAACAACARCATATTTGAACAATCAARTGTGAYATSTCTGAGGATTTAGGAATTCCAGATRGAGATTTAAGAATTCCAGGTTCTACTAKATCATTGGTTTTCAAATAGAACATAATCGGCCAAGRTTCTGTAGTTTTTTAATTMAAAAACTGAAAAAAGCAATAGCACAGTAAACCAAGTCTAAAAAGTAACTGGGGTGAATCCTAAAGTAATTCTTGCTATAATTTTTTATCCATAGAGAAAGATAGGAATTAAAATACAATTGGGGAAAAAACCAAACAAACCACAAATCAAAAAATTCTGCAGCTGAAACATTAAGGCTAAATCCCTTGATGTTTGCAGGTGTCCATTACAGTCCTTAGATTAAAGAGATGGGACTTTGCCATGAAGCTAGTATTTAAGCTGCCTGTGGAAAGATGAGTTCCATCAACAAAGTTAATTATAGCTTCTTTAAAAATATAATTCTTGAAGGCTCTTGCACACCTGTAACTGCTATCAAAGTTTATCATCCCAGTAAGAGGATGCTGCTGGGAGAGGTTCCCTCCTTGAGGGAGCCCTGAGCACAGCAATAAACCAGCCTGGAAAAAGAGAAGTGAACTRGAGAACTTGAACGAGAGAAGTGCCAGACCACCCCCCAGAATAATGCAGTGTGCACTACACAGAAAGGTATCAAATGGAAAGTTAAAAGGTCTAATCAATGGGATTTAATGGCATGCACAGAGGCAGMAGAACCTGTGCCAAGAAACCAGGGTAAAACAGTGAGATGGTGGGGCTCCACACACACCAAGTCAGTGCAGAAAGGAATCAGGGGCTTGGGAGCAGAGGGAAGAGGCCAGGGAAATGGGTTATTACAGCAGCCACAGAAGTTTTTAATAACCTGGACAGGATTAGCAAAGTACCGAGGACAACCTGTGTGTGGCAGTACTGTGTTTGGTAGGAAATACAGCTTCAACTCATCCCAGCAGTTCTCAAACTGTCCTCACTGCCAGGTTCCAAAAAACAAGGGGAGATCCTCAGTCCAAAGGGAGGTGGGATYCATGGCAGAGCAGTGTGACAAAACCCAGGGAGCAGCCCCCCTTTGCCCTATCCTGGGATGTGAAGGCRCTGTGTCCGTCCAGGACCATTCCATGGGAGGCACTGAACAGCCCCAGGATTCCTCCCTGAATTCAATACAAACAAACCTCTGCTTGGTACTCTCCAAGAGAAGCAATTCACAAACAGCAGGCACTAAGGAGAAACCACCATAAACCAAAGCCCTGCTCAGAGCTGTGTTTTCCTGAGAACAGCTGAAAAAAACAAGTGGGAAGTTGTGCCTGTTTACGAGGCAATGAGATGCATCTGATACATGTGTACCTGTCACCTTGATGACACAAACCAGCATCAATTCAAGCTGGCAATTACACTGTAATTTTCAGCAGGACTCTGAGATGTGCCACTCTCTGTATCAGGGTTAGAGAGATGGATGCAAATAATGCAAGGTGCATGTCCTGAAATGTAACTTTTCACTTACAGTTCTCTGGAGTGTGATTATTCTGCCCCATGGCTCAGCCTGGCTCAGTGCTGAGCACTGCAGCAGAGGCTGCCCATCCCATGCTCTCCCTGCCAACAAAAATCAAAACCAAGGAGGCAAAAAGAGGGTGAAAGCCCATTTCTGCATCTTCTGGTACTGAATGATGGAATAACTCTTTCAAGGTCAAAGACTGAGTTGGTGGAGTCAGCTGGAGCTTGTGGAATACAGCAAATTCCACTTCACTGGGCCACATTCCACCTTCTGCAACTCAGTCTAAGGTTCCCTGTGACATTATTTCCTAGGTAATTTTTCATTTATTTTAAGCACTATAGTATTATACATTTTCCATCACTTACAGACCATCAGAACACCATGGCTGGACACCATGGGCAGTGAGYTGCCCAACCCAAGCCTTCTGGGCTTTGCCAGGCCTCTCTGCAGGATTTGTACATTTTACCACACAATTCTTATTCAGTAGATTTTTGCATGTCCTGTAAAATTTAGGAATGCTGCAGAGTACTGAGTGGCCAAATCTGTTTTGCTATTATTGTTGTGATCTGACTTCCATGCTAGAGGATTTTTGAAGTCAGAATAAATATTTGGTTTTTTTAATYATGAGAAAACTTGGGTTGGAAGGGACATCCAGAAGTCTAGTTACTCCCAGTGTAACAGTGGTTTGACACAAGTCATTTCCACAAGTAAATACCTCACAACAGGCAGAAAATTGTCTTTCTTCAAATTTCTGACATGACTGTTCAAGTCTCAACACTTCTGCAGTCACAGAAAATGAGCAATAGTACAAATAACCCACTCCAAACCCACTGTTATTTTCATACAGCACCCAGGAAGTSATGGGCCTGGCTCATTACACAAGCTAATGAAGAATGTGATGTACACCTTCCAGAGGTGAGATCTTACACAAATGGTTYCTGGTATGAACCAATATTCATGTCCTAATTCTGAACAGTTTAATCACAGGCCAGAACAGGATATCCAAGCACAAAAGCAGGTACATACTTCTAATTATCAGAAACATGATTGCATTCTCATGGTTGAATTACCTCTGTGTGTGGTGCATGACAATCATCCTCCAGTGCACACTTCAGATCACCACTGAAGACACTTCTATGGGGAACAGTTTGCAGTCTGTAAAATCTCTCTGTTGACACAAAATAGAATGKTTTTTTTGAGTATTCACCCCAGAATTTTATCTTAGATTCTGCTTTCAAATCGCATTACAGCGGTAGCTCTCAGAGATCTACTGATCTGCAGACAGAGTTTTGGCCTCTCTGGCAGATTGGGATCCTCCAGGACCTTTGGCCAAACAAGTTTTGGCAGCTTGGTTTACAACTCAATTGATCAGCCAATTAGATCCTAGCAAACATGGAACTGCCATGTCCCATGACTCAGAGCTCTGGGCAGCAAAATGGCCAGTGCATCCATGAACCTTCTATTTCCATCTCACCACAACTCCTGCAGCATTCCACTTTCTGCTACTCTGACCTCTTTTCAGGGCCTCACAGACCCTTCAGAGCTCCCTCCTCCCTCAGTCCTGCAGCTGAGGGCCTGGCCACGTGCATCCCTTTACCTGCTGGCTCAGCTCCTTGTCTTGGCTGCTGTATCTTGCTCCCTTAGACTGGAAACCTTCGTAGGCAGTGTCAGTCCTGGAACACTTAAACAGACTCTTGTGAGGGTCTCACACCTAAAAATAACAATAGCTATTTAATATATTAACCCTGTGATATTATTAACAATTCAACTACTCYTATTCTTACTGTGTTAACCATATAACAACAATAACAGTAATAATAATAATATAGTTCTTAATATTGCCCATTGCCACACACAGATGTCTGAACAAAAGTGAAAAGAGAGAAAAGTTTCTCCCTGCTAGAAACTCTACTCTGTGGCATGCTAACATCACCTTCAGCAGGCACACCTGATCTCCCATGCCCATATTTTACTGCAGCCACAAACTACACTGCATTACTGCAGCCTCAAACCGACATACTGTCAGACAGAAGCAAAAGTGTATCAGGAAATAGTGACTTATATGACTGCTGCTAAAAGGTCCAACACATTAGAGGCAATTAAAAAAAAAAAAAAAAAAAAAGGCAGTTTGAATTTCCTGTTTCGTTGGGATTCCCATCTCCCTGGAGGGCAGGATTTATGGATTTCTGTTGACAGTACCTGGCTCTAAAATGACATCAGTGTCCTGTTTGCTGATGCTCTGATCTCGCAGCAGCTCCTTTAATCACCCAGAAGAGACTGACTTTGTAGCTGCTGGTGCTGACAGTTCCAGCTGGRAGCTGGAGAGACAAACAACTAAACTTCTGACAATGGCAGGCAGGCAGGGCATTGATTTTGCTCCTGACAAATACTGTGACAAAGATCASAGCCAAGAGCCAACCGGCTGCTGGTGCGATACCTGTTAAAAGGCAAAACTCCCTCAAAGGAGAGCACTCCTTCCCAGCAGGGACTGTGAAAGATGAGAGGAGCACCTGTGRGGGGAGAAAGGCACCTCTGGGAGCCACGGGAGGTGTTCTCATTCTCGCACTGCTGTTCCTCTGGTGCAGAGCCAGGAAGCCCAGCCCAGACAGGGAGATTGTCACCSTGCCAGCACTGCCTGTCCTCACAGCTGGGACAGAACACATCAGGCACTGCCAGGGCTGCTCTGCAGGACACAGGCACTGCCTGCATGCCCTGAAAGGAAGGGGGAAAGCAGCAGGAGTACCCCCAGGCATGGGCATCCCCAGGACAGCCCCTGTAGCTCCAGCTGAAGAGGTTTGGTGCCATCAGAAGCTGAGTCAGGCACCAAACCCCTCCAGCTGGGCTGAACCCTTCCTGCAGTTGGTGCTGGCAGCCCAGCACAGCCCGGTGCTGATAGCAGGGGGAGCAGACACATCACAGCTCAGCTCTCAGCTAACAAGTCGTGTGCTGCAATRATAACCTGGAAAATGTCTTTTTATTTGTAGTCTGAACAGAGCTGCTATGCATATCCCTGAGCAAAACAAGGCAAGTCCCTGAACCACTGCCATGCCAGCCTGGCTTCCAGCAGAATGTGAAATGCCCTAAGGCATTCATTATCTTGCTGGGGGAAGAGAGAAAAGGCGTTTCATAGACAGCTAATGTGTGCCTAAAAATACATGCATATTTCACTTACCATTCAAAATGTTGCTTTTGTTGTCAGAATTATTCATWAAATGAAAATCTGATACTCTCAGCACATGTGAACTCTGGCTTCATTTTACCAGTCACTGCTGTTGTCAAATCTTTTATCTCAAAAACTACATGCAAGATATTTCAAATTGAGAGGGAAGATGTGTGCGAACACCTTTACAAACAATTTGATGAGTGTTAACCTCTTTGAAATGGGTCTTAACTTCTCTACTGAGTTTGGGCAGCAGATTTGTTACCAGGCCCAGACAGTTTGGCTCCTGAGAGAGACAAATGGGTCAGCATAAGCTTGATTTTCTGAACTTTGGGGGGAAATTACAAGGGGGGATATGTGGTAAGCAGTTCAGGAAGGCTGTACCTGCCTTGTACCTCAAGGAATGGAAGAGGGCAACGTGCAGCCAGGAGTTTGGTGCTGAACCACTTAGATGCTCATGAATGAATCYATGGGACCAGATGGGATCTGTCCCAGGTAATGAGGGAGCTGGCAGATGAGCTTGCAAAGCCATTCTCCATCATTTCCCAACAGTCCTGGCTCACTGGTGAGGTTCCAGATGACTGGAAGCTGGCCAGTGTGGCACCCATCCACAAGAAGGGCTGGAAGGACCATCTGGGAAACTACAGGCCAGTCAGCCTGACCTTGGTACCTCCAAGGTGATGGAGCAGATCATCCTGAGTGTCACCACAGGGCACCTACAGCATGGCCAGCATCTCAGAGCCAGCCAGCAGGAGTTAGGAGGGCTAAGATGTGTTTGACCAACCTGATCTCCTTTWATGACCAAGTGACCCACGTGGTGGATGCAGGAAAGGCTGTRGATGTTRTTAAATTCCTGGCCAGYTCAGTTTCAGCTCCAGTTAGRGAATCAATTGGCAGGACCACACTATTGACATYTCCCTCTCTCTCATCTGTCACTGGGAATGAAGCAAACAAGGAGTTTTGGTTACAGGACTGCTGAAAAGCACAGCTGCACAAGTTCATCCAAATAAATCCAGCTGTTGATATGAAACTACCTGGATATCTCATCTCAGCAAGTCTAAGGGACACCAGTTGCTGGGGGATAAAAGCATTTTTGACTGCCAGGCTCCCAGAAGTCTGACACATTTTGCTAAGGATCAAGGCTGGTGCTTTCCATACCATGTGTGCACCTGAAATCACTACAAACCCTCCTGCTGTGGAAGCAAGACCAGAAGGGAGAAAAGTAAATATGAAGGAAAAAATTGAACAGAGTCAAAGAATAAAAAATAAGAAGAGAGAATGATAATATTTCACTGGCGTGATTTTAACACCATGGTTTCTCAATGGATAGCAGTAGCAATACTYGAAGGACAATAAAAGGCTTAGTCTGAGGTTTCTTTTAAAATGTGACATATCCTAATATATCATGTGTCCAGGAGGATAATCCAGAGCCCTAGCAGTGAGGTTTATTCAAAGACCTAAAATGCACACMATTCTAAGATGGAATGAGGCTTCTAAAGACAATGTGAAGAAAATTTCTGAATACAGAAGTCATGTATTCTTTTTAGAATACTCATTCAGAAAAGCTATTTGATTCAGTGGGATTCTCCTTTCATGCTTTACCATTTTCTTTTTTRAACACTGCTATGTATCCCCATGTTTCAGTTAACATTTCAATCCTTCCTGTTTCCCATCACTTCTGTAAATGGTGGATACAGAGCCTGATTATAATCACACTATTCACAGCACAGTGGTACTTATTTACTGAGAATCATGTCTGAGCTTCTATTTTATCCTCCCATTCATTAAAAAGGAAACACTTAAGAAAATGGGATGCACTCCATTATTTTTCCTTGCATTCCTACTTCCAAAGGGAAAAATAAAATAAGTAAATCATCTGTGCTGTAAGCATTACACACACTGACAGGCAGGGAAATGAAGCTGAAAATCAGGGGGCTATAGAAGCTCCCCCAAAAGCCCAGGATACTGTTTATACATAAGCCTTGCCAGCAGGCTGTCCCTGCTGCCTTGCACTGACTGTCCCTGCTGTTTCCATGCATTAAAGTGATTTCACCGTTAGCATTTAGGACCAGGGTTAGACACGCTGTGAAGGCTGTGGGAAAAGAGACTGCCAGTGTCTGCCTCCTTTTTTAGCATTGTGTCCTACAAAACTGGCTGGAATTAGGCAGTTTGTAGGGATCTGGAGTAGCAGCATTGCTGTTTTCCCTGATGCACAGGAGTGCTGCCATCCCTCTAGAGCCTTTCCATCACAGCTGTGCAAAACAGCCACCAAGCCAGCTCAGCTCCCCCTCCTTTCCAAAAGGAAAACAGTGAATTCACTTAACTCTACCAGACAGTTTTATAGCCCAAATGAAATGGAGCCCAGACAAGCCTGTTTTTCCCCACTGCCCCTTGGGGCTCCTTCCAGCAGGATTGTGGAGGCAAAGGAGGAACAATCTGAGSCTGGGTGAAGAGAGGAGGTGGGGACAGGTTCCCACATCTCTGTCTCATGCTCTGTATCCTTATCACTCARGRAAARAARGKTWAAAAAARRWTTTTTTCCTGCARACTAGATTAAAATATARCAATGTCTCATCTGCACTCCACTATGTTTTTTCCTTTATAGAACATCCCTCCTAACTGTAAGGTTGTTGGGGAGCAAGAGGTGTACACAGCCTACTGTTTCCTAAATTCCTGTTATGGAGCTCTCAGGTGTCAGGGAAGAAAGGTAAGAAAATCATCATCCAAATATATTTGAAAGTCCATTTTCCAAACTGGTTTTCTTTACTCAGTTTGCAGCTTCCTCCTTCCCGTGTGAATGTCAGTGCACATCACTGAGGGCTCCTGGTAACCTTGGACACCCTCACATCCCCACTGGCACCCAGGCCCAAAATAAGTCCTTTAAAGCCAGGGGTAGTCACTGCCAAGGCATTTCCCAATGGATTTAAGGTCACAGTGCTAAAGGAACAGGACTTCTCTCCAGCTGGAGACAGTCAGGTGTTCCTGAAAAGGCTTATTTCCCACTTCCTCTTTCTTCAGTGCTGCCAGTGGCTCAGCTTCTGAGCCCACTCCTTGCATGTGTTCCTGGGGCAAYAAACCATGCACTAAACCCACAGCTGACACTAATTTGAGCAACAGGGCTCTTGATGATATTTTTTCTTTTGTCTAATTAATTAACAGAAGTGACAAACCAATTCTGCTACAGGAAACAATGAACAAAAGATCTCAGATAATTAACCAATGGAAAACCGTTATTCCTTCCACAATGTAAATTGGTTTATAAATTTCAGTGTCCAACAGAACTGCTTTTCATCAGGCCTTGAGAGCAACAACTTGCAGGGCAAACCCATTAGATGATRTATCAAGGCAAAAAGGACTCACATGATCAATTCATTACCCACACTGTTCCCACAGAGGCATAATTATACTAGAGCTCTGTGACTAATTAGTAGGTGAGTTCTGCCTTGAGAGAGGTTTTTTGTGAACAAATTGTTTGTTAGGTGACTCTGAAGTTCTCCAATCCCAGAATACTTTAAATTCATCTTCAGCCTGAGTCTGACACAGATATTTTACAAACACCTGGTGTCAGYTACACAAATTTGCATTACTCAGAGCCCCTCAGGGATGTGCCACACTGGGCACCATGGAATGCAGACAGAAAGGCCCAAAGGGGAGCTCAAAGCAAAAGGAACAGATACCTGGACACACAACTAAGGAAAGAAAGAAACAAACACTTCCTTTTCCTATTTCTGGACATCACCTGAATTCCCCACAAAACGTCAGAAGAGATCTGGTAACACTCACAGCAAAGGATGCATCAGGGTGAATTATCTGACAGCTTTTTGCCCCTGTGTCTTCCAGACCTTCCCCAAGCTGCAACACTTCTAAGAATATGGGTGAGAGGTGAGGGCATTTCTAAAAAAAATATCAGGATGAGCATACAACCTGCCTGCTTTCTTGACACCCCTCACTTCAGCAAAGCCACAGTGCCATAAAGATTTAACCAAAGGCACAACACTTCAGAAATACAGCCAGTGACCAGGAGTAGGAGAGTGGCTACTGAAAGTTTGGGARAAATCTGAAGTGTGCTCCATGGAAAATCCTTTCTGAATGATCCTCATCATTTATTTTATGSCACCTGATTCTTTAGGTAAGTAAAACTCAACACTCTTCTCTTGAAAGGCTCATTTGTTTTGTTGTGACAACAAACCATCTCATCTATCAGGAGTGCTGATCTTGCAGCCAAACCACATTTCCTTRGGGCTTAGAATTACCAAGAGCATCCATTTAATATGCAAATGGACCAACTGATAAAGGGAACCCAAGACTCTGAACTCTTCTGTCAAAGAAATGAAGCCCTTCTTGCCAAATGCAATTGTTATTGAAAGTGCAATGACTAAAGCAATTCTGAGTTGACACTGTCACATGGGAGGATACTGATGAGAGATTAAGYCTTGGATCTAATTTGCTCTATTTAAACAGTAATTCAACATCACTGGAGCACAGCAAATGCTTTTCTAACTCGTTAATTTAAAAGGGCTTGGCCAGGATTGCTAGCTGCTTGTAACCAACTTCAGAAAGACTGAATTAAAAAGGCAAGATTCAAAAGAATCAAACAGCTGCTAGAAACATTTATGGGCAAAAAAAAAGAAGATTAATTAGCTAAAACAATCCACTTTGTTTATAAAAGGGCTCAATCAGGATTGATGTTGAGGCCACTGGAATGAATCTTATCTTTTACAACTGGCCATGGCAGCATATGACAGAGTGAGGRGGTCTGTACTTCTGGAATGTGTCACATCCCAGGGATTGGGCAGGGAATGCTGGCAGTACTCCTCAGCCAGGGAATACTACAGCAGCAGCTTGGCAGCAGATTTCCTGGGCAGGAGAAGTCTGGAGCTGTGTGCAAACCACACAGGACACTATGACTTCAGAGGGAGTAGATGGACTTCAACACAGTATTTCCCTCRCAGAAAACAAGTTGTGACTGTCAGGATCAGCCAGAACAGCTCTTCTGCACAGCTACATCAGGCCTTGGTGGTATTCATCATCATTTCAGGTTTATCACCCCAGTAAAATCCTGGACTCTTGTGGCAATTTACTTTACCCTCTGGAATACATCAAACTTCAAGCGAGGGCATTTGAAGAACACTTTTCTTTACCTGCCAAAAAGTCTGTCCCTAAGCCCTGAATATCACTGGGCTCTGGCTTTAGCAGGTCCTATGCATTCACCTCAAAATTTTAATTTAAATCTTATTTTTTATCATCTTAATTTTATTTCTAGTTCATCATTTTAAGAACAAGACTGAGACAAATTTGAATTGGTAAAAATCCCCCTGCTTTAGCTTGTATGTATTAGCAGTCCATAGTAAACAGTGATCTCATTTTCCAGAAAAGAGGAATTCTGGCCACCCCAAAGCCAGAGCAGGGCAGCCCATCCTCCAACAAACTCGGTTTTGTSAGGAGGAACGCTTACCTGAAGAAAAACATTTTGTGGAAACCACTGGCTTTGCTGAACTTATTTTTCCCCTGTTCCCAAAATGCAGTAGCAAGGATGAACCCTGACTTCTAAATTTCCGGGAGAAATCTGCCAGGTTTTCAAGCTGGTTGCTTGATAACATAAATAGAAAATGTCAATAACCAGAGAGCTGGAAAAGCCCTGGAAATTTGTTTTACTCTGGTTGGCTGCTCACTGCTCCATAGCCAAAAATATAAAAACTGTACTCTTGATCCCCAGACAAAGCCCAAGATTCACCCTCTTCTCCAGGGTCTCCAGATAGCCTCTCAATGGAAATGGAGCCCACAGCCCATGCCAAGGATGCAGCTCCCTGCCCTGCACCAGCCCCACAGCAGCGCCCCAGGCACCAACATCAACAGTTCCCATTGTGTTCCCATCTGTGGGGCCCATATCCTGTTATATAGGATTAAATCCTTGGGGATTTAACCCTGGGCAATGCCTGTGTCGATGGGCTTTACCAAAGCACTCTGCAGCCTTTAAACAAAAGCTGTGGGTTTGCTGCTGCAGGGTCACAGATAAGGTTAAGGAGATGTCACCGAGTTTGTAATTCTCTTTTTAAATTGTTTGCATTATTCCAGGTTATCTCTCAAATCTCACTGGGCTATGGACCTCCATGGCCTCTCCCCTATAATTGCTGATTTAGTAAATTGTATCCACAATTGATGCATGATGCAAATGRTGCAACTGGATGGAGAGCATGAAARGTGTTGGTTTRAGGGYRCTCCCTATTAGCTGGTGATCCTTTYCATCAATTCTTTCCCAATGAGGKAATRWATCTGAAAARAGCCATTGATTAGTTCCTAATGCTGATGGGGAAGATTGCAATGGATGTTTCAGCTGGTATAAATCACTTATCACTGAGTTTACTTTGTTTGTTAGGATTCCAGCTTCCACCTATGGAATCCTCCTAACCCTGTCCCYRGGATACCAGTCACATCTCTCCATGATCCATTGGGGAAGTGAGGGTCCCATGAAACCATGCCAGGAATGCAGGGATGGAGCCAGGAATGGCAAGCAGGGCTTTCAGTGCTGAGATACTGATCTGCATTGAGCACCCCACTCATTTGGGGGACCTGGAGGAATTAAATAGCACTTGCTACTGACCTGTAGATGGTATGGGATCCAATCCTGGGAGGTGGTGGAATGCACTGAGAGGGTCAAGTTCTGTCMTGCCAAAATACATTAGTCCAGCAATGGTTGTGGGTACACCACACCTCCACATGCTGCCACCTCCTGTTACCACAAATTGTTTCTATATAATGCTCTGAGCAGCTGGTCTTGTAACATCTGCTCTGGTTTTTGAAGGGCATATATTGGAAACTGAGCAAATTTCCCCTTCAGTGGTTGGAAGTTGAATTTCACGTATTACAGTGAAATTTCCTGCTGCCAAATTCAAGCAAATCCTAGATTTGTCCCATTTTACCATAGGACTGGTGTTGCTTCTGCCACTTCTTCATGGGAATCTGCTCCAATTAGATGTTACCCCGATATTGGTACAGTTTCAATCTGGAGCAGTGAGATGGTAACAAGAGCAAGAGCAGCAGTGGGTGAAGGTTTATACCCCTGAGGGAGCCTGTTAAAGAAATACTGTAAATCTTCCCAGGGAAAAGCAAATTCCTCTTTGTCATCCCCTTGTAAGGGAACCATAAAGAATTTATCTTTTGTACCTAGTACTGCTATCCATGGCTGTTAAATTTGCAGTATYAGGTAGTGCAGCTGTTAATGGGTCTGCCATTCAAAGACCACTAAACAACCATGAAACAAGCAGGCTTCTTTAATGGACACACAAGTGAATGAAAAGGCAGATGAATCCTTTTAATGATGCCTCTTTGTAAGGAATCTGCCAACCCTCCCATCAGTCCTCTTAAGTGCTGCTGCTGGCAGGAGATATCACTTACATTAGATATTTTAGAAGAAGGCAGTGGTACTGATATCTCAACAGATGGATATTTCAGAGCTTGAACTGTCTCACATTCATTTGGATTCTATTTTTACCCTCAGCAAACAAGTAGGTGTCACTGTGAAACTCCTTAGCATTCCACGTGAGCATTTCCAGGTGCAGCAAAAAAGTGAATCAAATCTTACAAGTTATCTTTGGATGGTGCCCACAAGCACTTCAACCTCAGTCAACTCTTTTTCCCCAAAAAGCCAGACAGGAGCATTTGCTGTGGAATGCCCAGGAGCTATGGTGTTTGAAACATGAACCTGCCATATTTCACGCAGCACAGAAGCCAGAGATCAGAGAGCCCAGCAGTTTCAAAAAGCAGTGGATCTCCCCACTCCTGCCCTGTCCCTCCTGCCCAGTATTACACCCATGCAGTTAAAGAACACTCATGATCTCTGGTTCAAAACTCACCAGGACCCCAGTACACTTCCACCTCTYCCTCACTCCACAAAAACCAGCCTTCCCCAGTCAGACAGACTTGCCACATGTATTCTGTCACTCATACTCTATCTTGGATTCTTCCAAATGCCTGGAATACTCCAAGGCAGTTCTGCAGGACACCAAGGAGTTGTATGCACTGCCATACTCGCCCTCATTAGTAACTGCAGTCTTAATTAATAGCCARAAAGGGAAAGAGTCAGAGATGGCAATTGAATTCTCACCACTATAATCCCAGACATCCTCATCCCAAGTCTCAGRATCCTCATAATGGGTTGATTTGTGAATTTGACTGGCCATTCCCAGAGAGCGTATAAAAGATCTAATTTTTCTTGGAGATATTTTTCACATTTTTCTGCTTCTGCCAATTGAGATTTTAAAATTCCRTTTTTTTTCCTCTAAGGGAATCTACCTGTATTTCCAATTTCTCTTTAATTYACTTTTTAAAAGCCCACTGTATTTTTAGCTCATCCTTTTTGGGTTACATTGCTGTACACACCTGCACCAGGAGCACACCTCTAGGAGCCAGACAAGCTGTTTCTCCCTCCCAGAACAACATATATGAAACAATCACAACMAAAGTTAATAGGTTTTTCTGCAGTTATTATTGCTAATATTATTGTTGTTATTGTTATTGTTGATTCACTTACCTTTTCCTTTGAAGGATATGCATGAATTTSCATACAGCAATCCAAGCCATCAGCACTGAAAGCTGTTATTGATATTCCTGTCTCCTGAAGCCCTTCTTAGCTAGGTTTCAAATCAGCACAAATATTTTTCTCTGTTTTTAAGTTTATAAAATATAACTAGGGGGACATATAAGAAACCCAGTATATTGGATGGAAAAGAGATCATAAGGAAGGCAGTCACTGGGGATTTACCCTTTCTGCAGTTCTGGTAGATGAATGGGGGTTATTTGCAGCTTCTGATATTTGAATATTTTTTGGGTTTTTTGCTATTGTAACAGCAGAGGAAGATCCTTGCACAACTAGACTCCACTCTAAAAAATCAGTATTAAAATAACACAATACAAATTCTAAACATTTCCATGCCAGAATGCCTTACTCCTTGGGAAGACAGTATTGTCTTCTCGATTTTGCTGTCATTAGAAGTAGTGATTATTATGCCTGTGTCATTAACTACTTTTCAGCTCTGTCTCTGRTTAATTGTGTGCTCCACAGCAATCTCCTTCTCATTCATGCATTGTTTATGAGGCTTTTAACCAGCTTCTTGTTTATTGGGATCTGATTTACTTGCTGATCCTCTCATCCCTTGTTGAAATGGAGCRATATTCCTCGTGACTGTTCCCAGACTCTGGCCATTAACTATGGTGCAGCATTGCCTCTTTGAGATGGATCTTCTGAGGAGCTATTAATTTACAAGGATTTGTTTTCTGCAMACCATCCATCACAGATTTATAACATTTTCTCTGAAACATACAGATAGCAGAGTGCTTACAGAGGGCTAGGAGCACATGAAACTGAAGGTAAATGAAGGCCAGAATTAACAGCATTGCTGTTTATGATATATGTGTGGGCCTCAATTTGGCTCATGACTTAAAGAAATCACACAGATGGGCAGATGTAAAATCAGTGCTGGATGAAACTGAGATTTTGAGGGCAATCCCATGAGCAATAAAAACCAGTTTAAGTTCAACCACAGCAGAACATTTAAAACACAAATATGGGGGGGGAACCCCAAGCTTAAAATTCCCTTCTCTCACCATTTGTCTTTCAGTCTTTTGTTGTCCAATTCACATAGCAGGCAGCTTATAAGAGCTTCTCCTGTTTTTATAAAGTTTAATGGAGTGGTGCTCCCCATTTTGAACATAAAGATCAGTGGCAAAAGGTTGATCTTTCTTTACCAAAAACACTGAAAGAGCCCCTGTTTAATATGAAAAATTGGGAAGATCTCTCGTTGCCAACCTTGAGAGACACAAGATTCCCCAGCACTCAGAGGGAAGGGACTTGCCAAAGGGGAAAGAGCTTCTCTTTGCTGAACACCAACAGCTATGGGAATGGCTCCTGATGGAGATGCCCAGAGGCAAGGGAGCCTCTTACCCTGTCCATAAGCAATTCCATCAGCAGTCCCCAGCCACAGGGTCACTGCAAAGCCTGACAAGAGGAACTTACTTTCTCTGTGTTTTTCCAGGCCTGCCTGGACCATTATGTCAGTTCCTTTAGCTGTAACAGCATTTTTTTAATGACTAAGTGGCTTTTCATGCTTTGCTTGCATTATAATCATGTGGTGCAACCATAACTTTGATAGGGACAGCGACAGCGAGCAGTTATCCTGAGCAGGACCATTAACAGTGCCAGCCTCACGATGTGGCACAGAGAAACAGGAGCATGGAWTAGTGCTGAGGCCAGGAAAACCAGGGGCAAGGAGGCAGAGCAGACACAAATTAACAAGATTATAAATGTGGCCTTAAAAGTGGATACAGGAGACCCAGGAGAACTGCACACCAATGCCAGGTGCCAAGAGCTGAAGGAGATCMAAGAAGAATTAGGTTTAGAGGAAACGATGAAGGCTTGCTCAAGGACWGTGCAGGCAGTTTTGGGCTTTACCTGAGCTCTGAGCCAGCTGCCTTCCCTGGGCTGAGGTGACCTGCACAGGCTGCTGGGGCTCTTCTGACACACAGGAGCACTTCTCCCAGCCCTCTCCCAGCCTACTGCTTTCCTGCTTTTCCTGTTTAGGARCACAGAAACCCTCATTCTGTGACTAAATGACTGCCACAAGACCTGGACAGCTGTGTTAGTATCACAGATACCACTGGAATGTGCAGGTGCCAGCACTCTGGGAAGGTGGCTCCTGTTTCCTCTTGAAAGGCTGAGCTCTCCATGTCTTGGCTCTTGGCCTGGGGCACACACCAGCTCACTCTGCCCATCAGTGCTCACATGCTTTCCAATTAATTCCCTCTGGATTGTTATTCACATGGGACACCCAACATGGCAACACTTTTAATTGGCAAACACTGCTCCAGGCAGCCTCAAAGATCCCCTTTTTCAGACAGTCTCTCCCAATCCTCCCTGTAGGTAACACCCAAGCTGCTGGCATCCTTGTATGCAAAGAATCTAAACATCCTATTCTCTCCCATTTCCAACGTTTTTCAGAAGTGTGCTGAAGCTGAAAAAGATCATCAAGCTATCTTCTCCAGCTAATAGCTTTTCTGGGCCACTGAGTCTACCCAGCCCTGCTGACTTCTTTGTGYAGGAGTTCACCTCAGGGCAGAGAAGCTGATGATTCCAGGGATTTGTGCTAGCAAAAGATCTGCCTCCAAAAAGGAGAGAAAAAGTTATGCTTCTACTAGCCTTTTCTATTACTTAGGTTTTGTTCTGAGGAGCCAGTGATGATATGAAAGGATTATTTARTATTCCAAAGAAATCTGTCAAAACTAATTTTTAGCTGAAATTTCTTAACTCCTCTTTTAGTTTTGAATACTAATTTCCTCTAAATACTAAATGTTCTCACTAAAAAAATAAAACTCTTATGAAATATAAAACATTTTGAATCTTTTAACAAAACACAGGCATGTTTGTGTCTGTAACCTATGAGTAAATGGGTCCTTTTCTCCTAGAAAAGACTTGCATATTAACTTCTCCAGTGCAAGCATGAAATTATTCAAACTATTTGAGAAGAACCTGTGCTGCCATAACCTTCTTTATTTTCTSCAGCCTYGAYTGTTGATGCACAGCCCCCAGMTTCTTTTGCTGCCTCTCAGAAACCSTGTGCTACTCAGCTCCCTGGCCTATACCAAAAACAACTCCTCAAAACCCAAGCAGTTGCCTTCTTTCGCCACCTAAGCCTTCTGCCCATCTCACACTTATTGTAATCAATATTGCTTCTATAATTCTCATTAATAATAAATGTATAATAAATATTCATTTATTCCTTTATCTTTCTTCTGCAAAAGCAAAAATAAGATGTATTACTGACACCTCTGAAACAACAGACAGAGTGTCCAAAACAGTGAAATAGCCTTGTGAGGAACAAAACTTCAAGCAGAAATAATTCTTAACAATAGGGCTGAATATATGTCCAGGAGGTGAACATTAAGACCCGTGGAGTTCAAATGCCTAACCAGAAGTGCCTGCAGAAGGCAAAAAAAGTAAGTTGGTATTCTTGAGAAAACCATAGAGAAATATGAAAAACCATTCTCTGAACTGTAGAATTGTCAGTAAGGATGCACTAGGGTTTGAGCTTTGCTTCCACTGGGGAAAAAAGCTGAGGGAGGATGCTTTGCCTACATTTCTAATCCATTTATAGTACAGAGAGGGAAAGCGGGCTTCAGGCATTGCTTCCTCCTAGAAGCATTTAAATGAGAAGCAGGTAAATACAATGTCAGCACTTGTAGCTGTAACAGGCAGAGTTCTATTATCATGTCTGAAAACGACAGAAATGAGGAGAGTCTGATGTTCAGGGAGTAAAAATCCCAGTCTCACAGGTTTGTGCGTGTCACTGAGGTGTCCCAAGCTGACAGCTGAGGAGCTGGATGCCAGCTGCAGTTTTAGTTTGAAATTAAATCAGCTGCTCAAGTGTCTGGAGCCAAACGTTAAAACAAAAGCCCCAGGTGGGGCAGAAGGGGCTGGGTTCCCTGTCCTGCCTGAGGATGCCCCACCACGGCTTGGCTGTGCTCAGCAGGCAGACACGGGCTCTCTGCCAAGCCTAGGGGCACACCTGAAAGGTGAAGCACAAGCCCTGAGGCTGGCTTGGGGGCCAGTGTGGCCCCAGCACACACAGGCAGAGTTAGCCACGGTGCTCTGAGCACCCAGAGCAGCCCTGCACGGAAGGGAGGAGGCTGATGTGCCCTGAACACCATGAGGCTCAGCATTTTAAATGATATTCAAAAGCAAAAAGCAGGACTTCATCCCCASTACATCATGAAAGGAGTCAGCCCTCCTGGGATGTGTCTGAACTCTGCCTGTTCCYGGCAGGAGAATCCCCAAAGACCCTSAGCAGCCACAGCTCCRAGCACAAGGCAGAAAAGGCAGACAGGGAGGTGATTCGAGGTGTTCTGTCAAGGGCAACCCTGACAAGATGGAGACTKCTCTAAAATCTGACACTACAGGGAGTGCTCTGCTCCAGGGCACCCAGAAAAGCTTCAGAGGTGCTTGGGAACGAGAGGTGGGTCAAGAACAACACTGCAGCTGCAGTACAGCTGTGCCAGGCAGCCCTGAGCCACAGAAATGCCATAGAGGTTGTTTACATAGATCTGCAAAGCATCACTGTGCCTGMTGGATGAACTTACCTCTCTGCCCTTGTACCTACCCTGAAGAGAAGCTGCTAAATAATTCGCTCTTGTGGAAACAACACATAACTCAGGAGGAAGAAGACCCTTAAAATCAAGAGCATTCTTTGTGACATATAACTTCTGTAAAGGGCCCTTAGAAGCTACAAGCAAATTTGTTGTCTAAATTAAAATATTGCTGGACTGACTGGGTTTTGAAAACATCAGTTTTATAAGGTAGCACAGAAATACTCTGTATGCTGACCTTCCCCTGTTCCATGACCTCTCTTCTAATCTCATGGCAAACAGCTCAAAGGAGTTTACTTTCCTAATGCTCTACTTGTTCTCACTTCATTCCTAATCCAAAAATTTTAGCAGCCAAACAAGCTGCTGAATCCACAATGATGAACTTGCTCCACTTCGTCTTAGGAAAATTTGTTGCTGTAACAGGACCAGAAGAGATTAAATTTTACCCCTGGTTTAGATCACAGCAACACTGTTCTTGTTTGGAGTTGTCAGACACTACTTTCATGCAATGTTACTGCACCATAAGCTCAAAAGTTTTGTATATGATCAGATATTTCCCTTTTTTTTTTTTCCAGCACAAAATTATCAGAAATTTTAGTATCTTTAAGTAACAGAAGTATTCAGCAGGTGTAAGGTGGTCTGGGAACTGAGAGTTCAGTGCAACATGAAGTGGATAATAATTGGCTTTATGGAGGTGGAAAAACAAGCTTATTAAGGGATTTTAATGTTGGCACATACTTAGCATGCAAATACAAATTCATGCACATTGTTAATTTGCCTGCCTCACCAATTGCTCCATGTTATTAAATCTTTCCCGATAAACAGACCCTGGCAGGCTTCTGAAAGTGCTTACAACCAARCAAACTGTTATTAGATGGGTATTCTTGAGAAGGTTCCAGCAACATCTCAGCAACATTAGCAGTTCCAGAATATTTATGAGCACGTAACAACTCAGTGTTAGACACAGCTCCAGGTGCAATTAACATCCTCAGAACAGAAATTAACAACAGAAAATAAAAAACCTGCATTGCTCAAATGAAACCAGAAAACAAACATGTACTTCAGAAAAATCCCTTTTTTCTTCAAATTCAGGAGACCTCACCTGYGGGTGGACAAACCCCAYAGGATTTTCCCAGTTGCTGGGAAGGGTTCTCCAGGTCCTTGCTGTGAAACAGGGCTCCCCAGAGAACAMAGACTCTGGATGATGTGGATTATTTTGGGAATTGGTGATGTATCTTTCTCAATCACTATCCTTTCTCTCTTACAGTAATGATTAGGTGCATTGCCTTGCTTATTTTTGCTTGTTGCTAAAGCCAAGCACATCCTTTCATTCAATGTATCATTTTACTTTTGTGTTGCCTTTGTATTCACAGCAAAATAAGAGCATTCTTTCCGTGGGTGTCTGTGTTCTTTAAATCACCCCCATCAACTGGCACAAAGGCAGGTTGGTTGTGCTTTGCTTGATGGTGGCTTTTCCTCCACTGTTCCCTTGATTTGAAAGGTCACCTCAGACATACTGTGTCCCAACTTTTTCCCTGTTCTCCTTAGGTTTGGTTTTGTTACCACTTTTTAAAACAACATTTAATTATTTGGCCACAAGCCCCAAGTTCATTGACTGGACACCTGGTAATCCTTCCCATACATATTTTCCTATGAGTCCACAAATTTATTACAGATGTCAGGATTTTAAAAGCCAAATAAAGAAATCAGTTCTCAGTCTCTGATGAGAAGGGTTAGCACAGTTATTGCCTTTGCTCAGCACTGCAGCTGATTTATTCAGATTGGGAGATGTTCTATGAAATTAGCTTTATCTTTGTGTTATCATGCACACCTTTTCATTTGTACACAAAGCATCTCCAAAGCATTTCTCATTAGYTTCTCACAGCCCATTATTTCCTGCATGATTAATGGCAGCTCCATAAATACGGTGTTTTTCCCAAAACAGACGTGCTTTACTTTGCTGTCTTGCTATCAAGAGACTATTGGCTTTAAAGCAGGTCTTTAATGCAGCCAAATAAAGGTGATATTCAGTATGCTTTCACATCATTTTTAAGTGTTATGAATCTGAGGATGGCTATATACACTATAAACAAGCCATCTTTCATAGGAAGTGACAAAAACACAAAATCCAAGGAAAAAAGGCAAAAAGCTGTGATAGACAATGAGTGTTAGGAGCAGCTTCTTCCTAGTCTGTATTCTGTCCACTTGTTGTCTTGCACATTTCAARGGACTAGTGGAAGCAGTTTTGCCCTACCACCAACACCACTTTTCCAAAATTAATGTCCTTTTTAAAGGAAAAAAAAATTAATAATCAGATTTTATGTATTGCTAGCTCCATCTGTGAATCAAGGATCGTGTTTCAAGACCACACCACCTCTCAGGCAAATCTGTCAGTAAGGTCCACAGAAGTTCCTGGAATGACACTGCTTTGAAGGAAAGGGAAAGTAAACTTTATCTACACCTCTCAAGCTGTTTCTTACTGACCCAGACAGCTCAGGCAAGACAACAGATATAAATCCACCACAGTCTTGCAGCTACAGTGCCAACTGCAATGTATAGCTCTGCACCAGCAGAACTTACAAGTGAAAAGGTAACCAGTAACACTTCAGGCCACAGATAAAAATAGAAAATAATGGGGGAAAAGACCACAGAGTATCTGTGGAAAAAAATAAATGTTTCAGAATTAAAGACATGTAAAAGAGAAGTTTTATGACTAATGTCACCCATTCAAACCCCTAAAAGTCAGCTGAAACTTTAAGTGAAAGTCATCATCCTAACAAAATAAAAAAAAAGTCCAACATGATTTTTGCTGTGGCTTTCTGGTTCATCTATCAGCAATYCCATGTTAGCTTTCTCAAGGGTAACAGAAGAAGGTAAAACTGGAAGATCCTCACTTACAGATTTGGATCACTTCAGAGAAATCAAAGATCCTGTCCTTTCCCTGCCATTTCACCAATGTCACTTCACGTGTGGCAGCTGATGTATTCTCCAGGTGAACATTTCCCTTCTTACCCAAGTTAACATTCACAGATTAACCATGGCATAGATGCAAATGGAGCTGGTTTGCTGCAGCTCAGCCAAGCTCCCTCGGACTCACTGGAGCACAGGCAGCCCCTGAAGCGCTGGCACTCAGCAGAGACACCTCCCACCAGCACAGGGAAAGGGCACCAGGGACCGGGCAGGTACGGAACTGACAGCAAACCCGAGTGCCTCTGCTGACAGACACTGAAAYGCCTCAGGCACAGCAGCAGCAGCTTCCTTTGGAGGGGTGACAGGGAAAGAAAACAAACACACAGCAATTAAAACATCACTCCCCTGGAAGATCAACGGGCCACACAAATGCAGGAAAGCAGCAGTGCCATAACCAGGAGCAGTTCGTTAGGGAAGATTCCATCCCACTCTCTGATTATTTTTTTTTAACTCTCTGCTAGATAATCCCTCAMGTTTCAGCCCTGGTACCCTGGGCCAGCTCTGTGGGCAGGGACTGCTGATGTGGAACAGGATCAGTCTCCTGTGTACCAAGGACTCCATGGGTGAGGGAAGGAGCAGTGGCACCCACAAATCCTTGGGTAGTTTGGGGTTAGTTTTCCATGAAGAATCTCCTACAACCAGTTATATGCTGCAGTTTGAAAACTGCTCCCAATACATGCTGACAAGCATATATGTGTACACAATTAAAGATTATTTTACTTTTCAGCAAAAGGCCAAAGTTGATGAAACATTCGCATAGCATCTCTCATGCAAGGAACACATGTAACATATGAGAAAGCAAGGCAATCCAAAACTTCATTTCCCTATAATTCAGTACATTAAGAAAAACCCTGAGACCTGCAATAAATGCCATACAATCCATGCTTTTCTTTCCACGTTTTTTTCCCCTTCACATTATTTTACCTGTAAGGATTCTGTATCTCAGGATACAGAGATGTCACAGGAGAGAATGTCTGTTCTATGAAAAAACCTGCCATTCCCAGATTTGCTGGAATAYACTCTTGCCATTTTTACAGAGCACTAAGTTTAAACCAGTAGAACAATCAGCAAGAAATGCTTTGTTTTTTCAGTAAGGATGCTTCCCTTCACTACTCTGGGAACAAGTCTCTCTCTCAGCGGATAAGAGTTATAATTAATATTTCGTAATTTTATATAGAAGCCCGAAGAAAATGAGAGCAGTGGGGCAGGGTGTGCAGTGTTGGGAGAATGAAGGCTGCTTTCTTTTCGAGGACTGGAGGTTCACAAGGATTTTCAGCTGTTTTCTTTTTACATGGTTTGCCTTTAGCATCCYGGGGCAGGTTGGTAAAGGACACAGCTAATTAGGAACATCAGAGACTTACTGAAATTGCCTCTTGACTTCAATCAATGAGCAGCTATTATTTACAGGCYTTTCAGTTCTCTTTCAGCCACCAAGAACTTTGCTCTAATTTCACTAATTCTCATCTACAACAAAGCTTCTGGCACTGAGTTTCAGGATGGGAAACGAAAAAAATAGGTTACAAATATCGTGCTTATTGACAAGCATGGAAAAAAAGAAAAAAAGAGTAGCAGCATGATTTAGAACTCTGTATTTTATATATAAAATACCTATAAAATATTTTCTTGCTGTTTCTTTTTCCTTCGGGGCAAGGGGAGAAAAGACATTTTAAATAGTATAATATATTATGTACAATRCATAATATAAATACTATGAACAACTGAACAGAGCCCAGGGTTTTGGGCAGATTTACAGGTGAATGGTAAGACTTTCAAAACTAAAACTAGCCCTTCACCTGCAGCAACCAGCAGAAAACAAAATACTTCTCTTTTTATTTTGGAAATTGGGTGAGTTCTGCATTAAGTCCCACAGGACAAAAACCCCCAGCCTTGACCAAGCCATTAATCCAATGTGGAGAAAGGTGGGGTGGGACCAGAGCTGGCACTTCTCTGGCTGGAGGGAGCTCTGAGGGAGGCACCAGTTCACACTGAGGCTTCAGAAATAGTCAGGTGTAATCACAAGGCAGCCCATGAAACAAAGGTATAAGGGCTGAAGAAAACACTTATAACCTGAATAGCCCAGCCCTGTGCTAACACCTGCCTTCTGCCTTGYTAATTTGACAGAAAAGCAACACCAACACTGACATTCACCTGCTTATTTTATCATGTTCTTTCAGGAATTCCCTCTTGCTCTGTTTGTARGACTTATTTAGAGTCCATGATGTGCAAAATTCTCCAGCCTGGCCTGAAATTCTCCTCTGGCACCCTTACCTACTGCTGGAATCTGCCAGGTTTTTGCCTTTTTTAGCTCAAGCATCAGAGTCTGTCACATCACATTCACTTTGCTTTCCATGTGCACACACAGAGCCCCAGACAGCTGGGGGCCCTTTGGGAGAGATCTCCTCTGACAGGAAAAGCTCAAGGCACAGCACTGAATTTCTCCTTAAAAACACAAAGCAGGAGAGAAACAGATTCACTTAATTTGGGTTACTCCAGGCTGCAGAGTTTCTCAGTATTTACAACAAATGAATGCAAATAACCATGTTCAACAGTGCTTTCCCTTTGCAAGAGGTGAGCTGAGACAGACCACAGAAGCCTTAATTTGGGTATCTGCCTCCCCTCTGGGCCTCTGGCAGGTTCTGAGCTGTCAGTGTGGAAGCAGCACATCATGTATGGCCACCTGGGGCAGAGACCCACCCAACCTTTATGCTGGCAAGGAAGATGTTTGGAAATTGATGCTGTCAAGTACTGAAAATAGGAAATGAAATTCTTCTTTCCTAGGAGACAAAGCTTAGTTATCTGGTGGCATAATGKAACCTCAGATTTGGAATTGCCTAGAGAAACTAAGTTAGGAAAGACACTAACTTTTCAGTCTAAAGAGTGAGGAAAAAGAAAAMCAAACTAAAATCCAAACCAAAAATGCTGGCAAAGGAGGAAACAATGCACAAACCACTTAACAAGTCATGTGCCTACAATGTCTAATGCTAGACTGTCACGGGGAATTAATTTAGCTAAATCTGACAAAGAACAAATATTTACCATGTCCAGTTCTATCCATGTGATTTCTACCAGTACAAAAATTAATTACAAGTTGAAATTATCCTCCATTTCCAGCAGTAAATCCTTCCTCCACAGTTAATGGCTCAAACTTAAAGAGTGCATGTGTTCAACCAGAGATGCTCCCAAGAGACTTCCAATTCCTACTGGATGATTGCTCCAGAACTCTTCTTCCTCTGTGCTTCCATTCCACTGGCAGCATTCTCCCWGTGCACAGTGCTATTAAAAATAATGCTTTAGAGCATCAATAACATATTAAAGATGGTCTCCTCAACAAAGCTGTGGTGACAGCATAATAAAATCCATCATTCTTTGAACATTTGCAGACATASTTCTTACAGTTAATGATGTGGCACAACCCCGTCATCAAGAAATGAGGGAAACAGAAGTCAAAAGCAAAGAGAAAATCAAAGAAAAAGCAAAAAGAAAAGCTTTAAACTGAGGCCAGGAAAAGTGCAAAGAATTTTGAAGTGTAAGGCTTCTTAACTCCATACCTGAGCAAGGAGCAGGCTGCTTAACAGAGATCCAGATTTGTCACAGTAGACACCCTAACAAGAAGTTTGACCTCAATCGTCATTTTAAAATCTGTTTGGTTGCCTCACAGTATCTAAGGATCTGCACCATGGAGAGCACAGGATTACCTCCCTAAGCTCCCTAAGTTTCACCATCCAAAAATGAACCAGTAAGACTGAGTCACATAACTTGGCTTCCTAAATTGTCACTGGACAGGGACAGGAGCCTCCAGAAWGCCACCTATTTCTGAGCCCTATGAAGGTGGAATTACTGACTGGAATATTACAATCGAATACAAAGAGATTACTCAGTATCACCAGAGAATCATTAATGTATTATTTTATACCTAATAAACATCCATTTCCCATCCACACACACTAATTGATAACTTTAATTGATATTCCAAAGCCTACAGTTCCTTCACTTCACTTGGTGAGTGGAACTACAGTTCCTCACACAAAATGGGCATTTTCCTAGATCTGTTCATTATGTAATGATTGCACAGAGTAAATGCTTATTCCCGCTAAACTACATGGCACCTTTTCACTTTCCCCTCACAGAATTAATAT
>CADDXX010000877.1:143675-171099 GCA_902810485.1 Alauda arvensis | reverse complement strand
CTGTAGCAAATTCCTTGCACATGACTATTTTAATTGTTAGGGTTTCATGTCAGTRTTCCATGCACAGATCTCAGTATTCCAAAAGCAACAGAGGCTGCACTGTAGTGCAGTGCACTCTGTAGTGACTTCACATTTACTGCAATTAATTTAACTTGGATCTCCAGGGTTGTGTTGAAGCACCAGAAATCACCTGGGACAGACTGTGTGATGAGGATTAGCACTGCAGCACCTCAGAGGGCATTTCCTCTGCAAGAACACCTAGGCAAGGGAGAAATACTGTTCTAACACATTAAAAAATAATAACCAGGGTTTTCAATTTGCTATCTTAGGTCCAAAGAATGAGAKATGAGATTGCTCTTTAGTTCTTCCATTTGTAAGAGCAGACCTGTGAGCTGTGTGGTCTTAGCCAAGCACCTGATGTTCAGCTGAATGTGACTTACAGTGATAAAAAGAGCCATAAGCTTCAATTACAGTTTGTTCTTCCTGAGAGTCTCAGCTGAAAACTCCTACAATAGAAGAGATAACTGTGTGATGATGACTTGGTAGCTCCAATATATCTTTTTTTACAGTAGAGAATCAAACAGTATGTTGAAATTCAAGAGTGTATTCAGACCCATCCTAATTTCAAGATAGATCTCACAAAATTTTGTCAGCAGAAGGGCACAGAGAGGATGTAGCTCAGCCACTTTTTCCAGACAAATAACACAATTTCCTTTTCTCTTTTTGTTGTCTGTAACAGCAGAAGTTGTGCTATAAAGCAGAAAAAAAACCCCTCTGCCTCTGGACTCCTGGAAAAGCTGAAACAGCTGAGCCAACCCATGATGAGCTCCCCAGGGACTCTCCATACCTGTGTTTGCAGTAAATCCCAGTGCATGGGCTGCTGTCACCTCCAGAAAACACAAAGCAAGGCTGTATCCTCATCCTCTAACTTCACACACAGGAGTTTTAATAGATAAGCACATAAGAATAAGCAATAAGAAAGTTGCCAAGGGAGGAATTCTAGAAGAACAGCCAATAAAACCAAYAGCAAAACTAGTTTGCAAACATGACTGGCTTAAATGACTAGGGAAAAAAAAAAAAGAAAATCATTATAGGACCCACTCATATAAAACAATTAAGCTGGGATGCAGGTGCATCACTGTTTAAACATGTGGACATTGGTTTTGGCTGTGGGTATTGTTTGTGCAAATGTTAGTGGAACATGCTAGAACTTMCAGCATGCTGTGCAGCCACAAGATCCTTTCCTTCCAGTAATATCCTCACCTTTAACATTTGCTGGGATCTCCCAAAGAGCCACAATAAACACAAACAGATGCATTTCCTGAAATAAATCTTATTACATCCCTAATGCAGAAGCTTTGCAGAGATCAGTCCCAAGGGAGCTGCCAAGCAGGAGGATACCTGGCTGCCCAGGTTCTAGCTGAATTCTTTTTCAAAATACTTCTCTCTTTGAAGGGCTGCAAATTGTRTTCAAATTCTCAGAGAAAGAGGATTTCTTTGAAAGATTCCTGTTGTTCTGTAGAATGAGATTTAGGGAAGAGCTCCTCTCTTTCCAAGTTTGTTTTTTTTTTCTGGTCTCAGGACAGTGTGAGACTGTGAATAATACCARGAAGAATTAAGAAATAAATGTGTTATTTCAAACTTTCAAAGTCAGGTTTGATTTTAATTTTCTCTATGGATTTACACAGCAATTTTTGTGAGTCAAATTTCATTTAGCTTACTAACAGGGTTAGTACACAATGAGGTATTCCCTTGCAATACCAAGTTRCAAGTGAGTCCTTCCATTACTTCCATGTTCCATTTATCTCTGTGTATTCAGAGCATCTGTGGTGTCCCACATCAAAACAGAGCCAAAATTGCACCTGACACAACCCAGCAGCTTGAGCAAGAGAAGCAGAATCTGATACCCAAGACCCCAAGGTGATGGGCAGAATCAGTGTTGCGGCTTTAATGCCTCATTTTAAAGTATTTCATCTTCTAAATTTTGCCTCTTTGCAAAGAAACCAATTGAATTTACCTTCTGCTTTAAAATAATTATTTAAACCCTAATTAACAACTCACACATGTCTACTGACTCGCTGAGAAATTTGTCACAGTCTCATGATAATCTACTCACAATACTCTGTCTTTSCTCAAGATCCACACCTATCCCATCTTACTGCTGCTTCCCTGGGCTGTCAGTTTGTTCAGTCACACGTCCTCCATGACACTTTTCCTTTTGTCCTTCTCCTATCCCAAAACTGCAAGGAAGAAGCAGGAACCTGTAGGAAAAGCCACGCCTCTGTTAAAACAATGCAGCTTYAGGCAGCTGAAGAACAAGCACAATAAAATAAACAGCTATGATACAATATAAATTTGCTGGGAGCCCTCCCATTTTCTGAGCACTGCAGGACTTTGCACAAGGAGACAAACCCAGCCTGCATTTAGGGCCTCCAACAATCACCACACATTTTCCAATGAGCAGAAAGAAAAATATCTGCAATTCAGCACTGGCAGTGACTTTCAGCTTGGCCTGGCCTSATCCTAGACCCTTGGAGAGGAGATACAGGATTTTGGCAATGTTCTGCTGGCACTGCCCTGTGAATGGGATTTTTTTTTTCAGCAGGTGGAATTCTATGTTGAATATTGAGAGGGAGAAAATACTCAAGTGTGTTTTTGTTTTGTTTTTTTTTAGCAGCTTGGGAAGCCTCAAGAATCTGGATAATTTTGAGAGGAATAAAACCTTGTATTTCAGGGCTATTTTTATAAGTATAAAGGGAAAATATAGTAAAAGTACTTGGTGATTAAAAAAAACTTTGGTTCAGTTCTGCAAGATACACAGAACTCATCCCCATCCTACCTCAGGCAAAGGAATTTTAAGGAGAAGGTAATGGGAATGATTCCCAGCTCATGATGGTGTGACCATGCTTAAGGATGCCTGCTTGTTTCAGGAATGTCTTAGGGTGCCATGATTCTTCTAAAACTGTAGCTCTTTTCCCACATTTGCTGCCAGCCTGGATGCTTGCCCAGGCCCTGGTTTGTTGGGTCATTTCTGTTAATGCAGGCCAATGCTATACCTGGGGACATTAAATATGCCAGTCAAAYAGAAAAACTGCCTGGAAAATGCCAGAGAGTTTTMAATGGGATKCCTTCCCTTTGTTTGAATAGCATTTTCTGATAATTCCACAAGAACACACAAAGCTGTGCATCTTAACAGTAATTACACCACAAAAAGTGCTCATGGTGAACACAGAACACACTGGATGCTCTCTGGAGCAACACAGAAAAGCAGATTTCCCCACCACACACACAGAAAACATTTCTGACAAAATGATGTTAAAATAAAACTGTTGTGAGGCTTTCACATCAGGGATGACTACAGTGCTGAAAGACAGCAACTGCTATTTGGGGGAGTTCTGCTGAGGAAAACCATGAAGGAAATCTGACATAAAATTTGAAAGCAGAAWGTTTATTTGCCACTATTTTTCTTCCCAAATAATCACAGGTTTTCGAAAAGCTGTTTTTKAAAAGCTCTGTACAGAAAACTGCTTAGGCATTAAAAACACACCTATTCCCTATTTCCTGATGGACAGAGCCTCTCCAGCACTGGGCCCTTCCATCCCAGGCTAATCCCAACCTACTGTTTGATCTCTCTTGGTGGCAGGCACTTTTACCCCCATTCCAATGGTTCTGGACTTTCTACTCAAAACTTGTCTTGCAATCTGAAAGAGCCAAGGAACCAAACTCATTCTTCCATTGGTAATTTGGTGCTGACAGGAGCTTGCTGTGAACCATTCCTTTCCCTCTGGGCCATTTGTCTTCACTGCCTCAGGGGAAAATTAACTGATAAGCCATTTCAGAATTTGGTCACTGTGAAATCTCTCTAAGTAATCATAATGCAGGTCTAAATTCCTCTTTGGTTTTCTCCAGAGCTGCCCAAACTGGCAATTTCAGACACACAAGGATCAGAGTTAGATCTGATCCACAGGGAGAACATCAGTACTGTCAGTACTCTCTGACAMGGCTCTCAGTCTCCACATTTCATCATTGCTTAAATCCAATGTGAAGTTGTTCTCAGTGGGAAACRAAATGATTTAGTGTTTCAAAAGGCAAGAACTTGTAGCCATTTGTCTCTTGCTCCTTCCATTTGTGTTACCATATGATCCCCACTCCTTTGCCTTCCTGGGCAGTCTGCTATATGCAGCATCCAGAACCTTAAGCAGAACCTTTGAGGATTATAAAATCCTGAAAACTGTTTCAGAATTTTGTACATTTCTAAATATTTTGATCTAAATCACATACAAAATCCATAGCCAAAGCCCTCTTTGCTCACCTGGAGCCTGCACTTGCCCAGATGAACATGCTGCAATCAGTAGCTGCTCTCTGAGGTTTGAAATGTGTGAATTTTCATCCCTTTAACAGAGAGGTACATCCACCCTGATAGTTCAGAAATAACAGTTGCACTATTTGCCCATATTCTCTATTTTGCTCCTTCCCTTCAAATTCTCATTTCTCCACTACTTGCAAAGCTTCTGTGCCCTTGTAAAMTGGCATTTACATTCAAGTAATAAAGGATGGGTTCAATAAAATACTTTAGACAGCATTAGGAATTGGGTAATAACCTTTTCTCTAAAAAAAAAACACCAAAAATCATCACTTCCTCAAAGTACAATTCACTTTTTTTTTTAATATTTCCTCTATAAGAGGAGCCAAGAACTTGACTGTGCTGCAGAGCCCTTTGTTATTGCTTCATAACAGGTTGTTTGGGTTTCCAAGCACCTTTTTAGTTTGTTAATAGCTGTTTGGGCAGAGGGCTTTATTGATTTATAAAGTCACAGCCATTTTTCCTGTCTCTGATGTTTACAACAGCAAGSTGGAAAACAATGCTGGCTTTGCAGAAACAGCACGAGTTTAGAGCAGCTGAGGTAAGATATTATTCTCTGGGAAGAGACAAGGGAAAAGAAGGAAACCTGTTTCAGGGGAAAAACAACTGCACAGGTTAGGGAACACATGAGCATGCTTCAGTCAATATTTATCTTTCAGATCAATAAAACTTGATGTTCATTTCAGTGAAATCAATATCTGCTTAATTTAAGTGTTGCTGTTCCTTGGCTCCATCTACTTCTCCCTGTCTCCAAGATCTCTTCAAAGTGCTTAAGATTTCAAACTTGATCATCCAAACCTGATCTTTGCATTTCCAGAATTTTCAGCATGGGCTCAAAACAAAACAAACCCTRAAAGTTATTCCCTTCACTGAGCACTGGAGACAAATAGATTTTTTTTCCATAGATCTCAATCTTTAGCTAAGCCAAGGGAAAAGTAAGGGGGCCTGAGGAAGTTGTATAAAAAAAGTCCTACAAAAGTAGAGTAGGAGGATTAGCAAAGGTGTTGGCATCCTTGCCAGCATCTCACAGGTGCTGAAAAAAATGTATTTTATCTGTTTATGTTCTTCCCAATACCTGGCTTCTTATGGGGAAACTGTCCTTATCAGATTGATCCTATAAACTGGCAGAGTGCTGTCAGAGATATCTGCACCCAGCCTGAATSCCAAAGATCCTGATCTCCATCACAGCTGTTAACAGCCCAGCATGGAGCACTGGGAACTCTGGGCTGCTTTTYCAGGTCATCATTTCTGCACTGTGCTGCAAGGAGATTTCAGCTGAATCCTTAAAGGACTCTGCAGCAGAGAGAGCTTGCAGCAGTTGCACTTGGCAAGCACATGGAGATTGTTCTTTCTGCTGGAGCAAGTGTTTCCCTTCTTCTTGCTACCTGTTCAGGCACAGTGCAGGGCTTCCTCTAGCCATCCAAGGTGCAATTAAAAGAAGGCTCTAAGGAGCAGTTTGCACAAGCAGGGTTGCAGGCATCCTCCTGCTTGTGGCATTTTTATTTTATTTAGCTTGATTTTGGTTGGTGGTTTCCTTTTTTTTTTCCCTCTCACAATGGTTTCTAAACAATCCAAAGCTATAACTGGTAAAAGTGTAAACTGGCATTTACATTCAAGTAATAAAGGAATAGTCAATATTTTATTGAACCTACCAAGCCAAACAGAACCCTCCCAGAAGGACATGTCCAAACACCTTCCTGCAAGGAGTGTTTGAGCCTCTCAGTAGCAGCAAGGGACAGTGCAAGACACCTGTGTGTGGTGAGAACAGGTGAATGACCTCCTCTGTCTGGTGGTTGAGCTTAAGGAGGAGGTAGAAACACTAAGGAGTATCAGGGAAAGTGAAAGGGAAATAGACTGGTGGAGTTTCACCCTTCCATCCCTGAGAGAAGCCCAGCAGGCATCAGAGGACTCCCATGCCTCCTACCATTAGGCAGAAAGAGGAGGCCTGGTGCATGAACGGGAGTGGAAATGGGTCCCTACTCGGGGAGATAATAAAAATTCCTCCCAACCCCCACCACCTGCCCAGGTATGAGAATAGGTATGAGGCTCTGGACCTAGAGGGTCAGGCAGATGGCACAGAAGAAAATCTGCCTGCAGAGCCTCCCAATGACACCTCATCTGTCAGACAGAGCACTGCCTCCAGCATTAAAAACAAAAGAAGAGCAGTCATAGAGGGTGACTCCTGAGAGTAACAGAGGGCCCCATACATCTTCTGGGCACACCCCATGGGGATGTTGATGAGGAGGTGTTAGATCATAGCTAGATGATCTCAAAGGTCTTTTCCAACCCAGTTCATTCTATGATTCTGTGAATTTGAGCATCAAYTATCAACATTTGATAAACCAGTTCCTCATTTCTCCCCCTCTCCACAGCTGGACCTGGGGTTTTGCTAACCCCTCACACCAGAAAGTTCATTGCATCCTTTAACCTTCATCTCTTCTTTCCCTTTGCACAAAATTGCAGGAAACTATTTTCAAGTTTGCTAAAGCCAAGGATGTTTTGGCTGCCAAGCTGCATCAAGAGGAAAGAAAGAAAGTGCTTTCATTTGGTCTTATCAAGAACTGATAATAACATTATTGTACATGCAAAGAACTCCAGGCTTCTTTATCTGCAACAACAGAGTGACACATACAAATATATAAATGAAAGGCCCAAATAGCACAAGCTCTGAAAGTTCAGTCAAGAATATTATATCCCCAAAATGCAAACAGAATTATTTACTCACATCAACTGTACTAATGCCTCCTGGTAATTTTCTTTTTTCCTATTACAAGCCTTGCCAGGTTCACTCTTAGGGTTTTAAGGAAATAATCTGAGAAGGAAAGACTTGCTTTYTGAACAATTTTCAGCCTTGATAATGAAAAGCCTCATACCACCTAAAAATATTTACTATTTGTTGTGTTCTAAATCTTCTACACAGTTAAATTTTGACTATATTTCAAACCCTAAAATATTTTATCATCAAATCTACTGCCAAAATAGAAGTTTAGTTCTAACTTGTCTGGTATCCAAATCATGGCCCAAAAGAATGGTTCCCTGTGGGGTATCTCAGAAATGCACTGTCTTGTAACCAAAGGTTTGCTTTGCTTTGCTTTCAAGTCCCTGATTTYGTCCACATTCCCTGCCCTGCCCCCCTGCCTGYTTTYATTTCCCATTTCCCTTTGGCAATATCTCCCCCTCATGGTAAGTTATGTGTGTGCTACCAACCTGAAGCTTCTAGAGCATCCTGGGATCAGATTATAATTTAGAACTGTACCATGTAGCTGATCAGGTCACTGTTCACATGCCAGGATAAATAACAGCCTGTATACTGCTGAGCACTCAATTGCATCTGGATTTCTCATGTGGATATTTCACATCTCCATTCACGTTCTCATTACCTTTTCTGCTGGGAGCCCTTGCACCAGCCATCCTGGGGATGGACTTGGAKAAAATACACTCAGATCATTAGGAGATCCCTGGAGCAGTGGGGCTATCTTAAAGTAACCATTAAAAAAAAGTATATTTGCAATTTTAAGTGGCATGGAAATAAAACCTATAACCCAAACTTTAATCTTGTGCTGACCAATACTGCCCATTCAGCCCTGCCCCAAACCCCACCACTTGTGGGTGGACCCTAATGGGGGGCAATGTCCCMCACACACTCCCTGCTCTTCCCAGCAGGACATCCCCAGCCCCACAGCATCCTCCCTTTGGGGACACATCAGGAAAGGAGGGCAGGAGCATCCCAGAACAGACAAGACCAACTCTGGGAAAAAAACCTCCACCCCAGAGTAGGGAGAAGACCCTCCCTGCCCCATGCTGAAAACACTCAAAGCGGAGATGGCTCATCCCATCAGACTGAAGCTGCCTCAGGAGGGCCACAGCTGCCTCCCCAGCCTCAGCACATGTGTGGTCTGTGTCCTTGGGATTTCTGAGACACCCATGTAAGGCTGGAATTGGTGACACAGGTACCCCAGGACACCCACACTCCCTGGAATAACACCAGACTTTACCCATCACCACTCCCTTGAGGTTTGATTCATCCCTGTAGGAGGACTGCTGACCCCTGCCTGGAGAGATGACAAGTTCCTGAACAACTCAATGCCTGGGGCAGGAGCCCTGGGGCTCTGGGGGCAGAGGAGGCTCTGCAGCCTTCACCAGAGGCTGGGGATGGTGAGCAGCATGCTTGGCACTTTCTCTCCAAGCAGGAGAGCCCAGCTGATGGTGATCCCACTCCACAAGAGTGCATTAAACGAGAGGAGCCTCCCCCGGGCAAGGGCAATGGCCTGGCTCCTCTGGCACCTCCAGAGAGGGACAAACCCCCTCTGCAGATGGGCTGCATAAATCTCTGCYTGGGTGTGCCTGGCCCTTGTTTGCATCTCTAAAGGAAGCAAACAGAACAACCTTGGCACTAGAGGCTTGACTTTTAGTTAGCTCCTGTGAGGTGAGCCAAGTCTGGGGCAGACTGTCCAAATGGCAAGCAATTCATTATTCATGCTCCAGGAAGGTGATGCCAAGGTTGCAAAGCATGAAGTTTACATAGCACAGAGCTGGRYTGCTTCCAGGACAGTATTTTATCTCATTTTGCTCTGGCTCCCAGTGTTATTCTTCTGCCTTTCACCCACATCCTTCCTWGCAGAACCATTTAATTAGATGACTGGCAGAGTATGGCTCTACAGGACATGATTAGAAGGTATCAGCTTTGCTGCCAAAAAGGATGSYCCCTCCTTCCCAGTCTYTCCTCCTGCSTCCTCTTGGCTCTAGCTCAGAGCAAAGSCCTGCCTGGATGCACTAACATGATKGAAAACAGCAATCAGGCAAAAGAGGMATAAAAACTGCAAATAACTTTCTGKTATGTCACTGAACTGGCTCRTGGCAGGGTGAAGGGGACAACAGCCAGGGGGAAGAGGGAGGCACAGGGCAGGACACAACTCCCCTTTCTCCCTGGGAATGAGCCTTCAGGTGGGCTCTGTCACCAGCCCAAACTGCCCAAGCAGCCAGCCCCTAATTAGCAGCCTGGCTGATCACTGTGTAATTAATAGGTCTGGCAGAGAAGAAGGCCAAGAGCAGCAATGCCCTGGCTGTGCCAGGTCAGGASTGTCACTGRGGAGGCTGAGGCTCACAGCCCTGCYCCTGCCATGCAAACAAGCTCCTAAAAACTTCCCAGCCAGAGCTCACCATCAACCTGYTCACAGCTCCTTCTGCACAGCAATGTGTCACTAAACCCTCAGACAAGAGGGTTCCAAGCCTTGGCTCAAGGTGATCTAGG
This sequence comes from Alauda arvensis, assembly GCA_902810485.1. NCBI lineage: Eukaryota > Metazoa > Chordata > Aves > Passeriformes > Alaudidae > Alauda > Alauda arvensis. The sequence continues at coordinate 161,485 of CADDXX010000877.1, read as the reverse complement.
AAATTTTAAGAGGTCAGAAACTGAGTTCAGCTCCTTTGGGTACGAGAGCAGCAGCTCAGTGAAAAACATAACTTTTCTCTTCAGAGGGCTGCTGTGAACAACTCTGTGCTCATGTTCCTTTCAGTGTGGGACTGGGCTTTCTTCAGGAAACACAAATGGATATGGGACYGATCTGACACAAACCAAAATGTTTCTGTAGCTTTCCCATGTAATTATTTTCTTTTCCTTAACTTTCTATTCTTTCCTCCCCTGCAATGTTTGTGAATGCTTTTGTTTTTCCTTTTACTTTTTGTGCTCTTTTTATTTCTCCCTGCTGAACATGAGGAGGTTTGTAGCTACATGCTACAGCATTATTTGTTAATGACAAGCTATCCCTCACCAATTACTTTGCTGGGATTTTASTGCCTTGTCATTATTTTATCTCCAACAACCTGCTGCAGTTTCTGGCTGGAAAGAGAAGAAACAAAACTATAGCTATGCCCTGGAACTCCAACTGCAGAAATGCACTGCCATTTCTTCCCACAGCATTTTACCTCCAGCCACTGCAAGAGGACATCACTGGGAGAGCATCAGCAGGCAAATTCCAGCCCTGGAGACTGAGAGATGCTGTTTTAGGTGGCATTGTTTTGAGTAACACTTGCCAAGGGCACTGAAGAGCATGTCAATTATGAAAGACGAGTCATTGATAGAACTTGTAACAAATAAATCAGCGAAGAGAGCACAGCATTCACAAGAGCAGGATTTATCACCWCACAGAAACACACCATTATTCAGGGCAATGACAACATGAATTTTGGAAGGCCGCTGAGAACAGCCCATCCCCTTGTTTCTATCACTCACTGTCTCAATCATTCCCTCCTGCTATTCCCCCTTCTCTCCTGTGCAAGGGTGCCCAGTTTTGCACCACATAACACCCTGAGCATCCATTCTGCAAAACAGTCTCTTGGGATGCACTGACCTCATGCTTATCCTCACAACTTCTGAGGGCTCAATCACAGACAAAGTTTACCACAGCAAAATGTTGGGATGATATTCCTGAAGTCCTGGTGTTGTTCTGTATCCTGTTGTTAGGACAGCAGCTCATTTGCTGGGTGGCCTGAGGCTAAACCCGCTTGCAAAGCCCACTCCTGGCTCCAAGAAACCATCAAATCCCTCAGCTGTATTCTCTGTCTCTCCTTACACCCATCTCCCCCTCTAGCACCTCCATCCCACTGCAGATGCCTTCATCAAACCCCCACTCAGAGGCCTATCAACAATAGCAAGAAGCATAAAGACATGATCTACAACAGAAATCTCCTACAAAGATGTTAAATATTGTGAATGTCCCYCAGTGAAAGCAAAASATGAAAACAATGAAAATTCTCTGGTTTCAGCACTAATTGTACAGAGGAGCCAGCCTTCAGTGTGTTTCATGCTAAAACTGTCCTTCCCTGCTAGCTCAATCTAGTAAAATTGCCTTAATCCCACTCCCMCTGAAGTCCCCTGCCCCAAACACAGCTGAGCTGCTCCTCCAAATTCTTCTGGCTGTGAACACTCGAGTCAAGGGAGGAATTCCCTTTGAATCCATCCAGTCAATGACAATTCCATTTACAAAAGAAGAAAGCATGGAAGTGTRTGGATGAGATGCAGGAGAGCAGAAGCCAGGTGCAGTGCAGGACAACCCAAACCTGAGCACACTGCAGTAACCCCTGCTCAGCAGAGCCCCCAGGCTGTGCTCAGTGCAGCCATGGCTGGGATGCTGTCTGTCCTGGCACCAGGTACAGGATAAGGGGGAGGAAAAAAGGCAACTTTCTGTCCACATTTCAGATAGGATACATACACCTGATGATATTGGCACTCTGTCTTCTTTTACACAGGTACCTTTCACATTTCTCAGATAAAGCTGCTCCTGCTTCTCACYCAGAGAGGAAACAAATGTCTTCAATGAAGATTTTGTCATTGTTTTCARAGGCCTGCAAGCAAACCCTTTCTGAAATGCTTGAGATACCATTTATGTTTCTCAAAAACTTGTCCTAGATGGAACAGGAAGAGTGTAAGAAGCCAGTTCTGCTGAAAGCTCTGGGGTTAAGTGAAAATGCTGGTTGTGCTACAGTCACTGAGCCACAGATGTCAAAACCCAGGTCTGCAGCCTTCTCAAAAAAAAGGGGGCTTTTATGAAAGAGTTTAATATTKAAATCTGTAATTCCATGCTTATTGAGAATCAAATTACAGTCTCCTTTTGAAGAGTAGAGGCTTCTCACTGAAAGAGATAACCACGTGTTTCCCCACACTTTTGATGTTGAAAACCCATTCCAGAAAAATTCCAGGCAAAACTGAAAGTACAGCACTATGAAATTGCCCTCAAAGAAGCATTTATACAGCTGCATATTTATTCTGACCACTTTGCTTCCTGAAATTCACACTTGTTCCCTGTTATACGAGACTGTCAGAATGCTCCCTGCAGATTTCACCAGTCTAGAAGCCTCACTTGATAGCTGAGAGTTCTGAAAATCAAGAAGCAGCAATGAATGAATTCCCTTTATATTGTCTTGCTTAATTGCATTCTGCAGATGCCCCTAAATTAAATAAAGCACGGAGGCCAAAGCAAATGTGAAGAAGTGAACAAAGAAGTCTACAAGTTCTGCAGGGTTTGAAAAACTCCTTTAAAAGTTAAGTTTTTCCATTTAGTACCAAGCTGGAGTTAYGGCTCTTTGCACATTGAAATGTGTGTGAGCTGTGTAAGAGGGGCTGGGTTGCTCAGTACTGCCAGGAGCCCAGTGCAGCACTGGAGGCTCCTGAAGAGGCAGCTCAGCTCCCCCAGCAGTGCTCAGAGTGCCAGCAGCAGGGATTTTTCCACATGGCTGTAACCAACAGCTCTGCTGTGCTTATCACGAGCTCTGGTTTGAGCTGGCACTGCTGCCACAACCCCTCATGAACTCCATGGCCAGACAGGGCTGGGAGCCAAGCGACCCAGAACAGAGAGACAGCTGAAAAAATGTTATCAGGCCCCCAGCTTCAGATATTTGGGGCTGGTTGTCTCCTAAGAACAGCTCTTACCAAACTCAAAAACTGCTGAAGAACTCAGAGAGATGGCCAACGTGCAGCCCAATGGCTCAGGTGTGCCCCAAAGCAAAAGGGGCACATTCACACAGAGGGAAAAGTTTAAACCAGGACACGTTTATGTAAATGCATCCCCAAACACACARAGTTTGTCATGGGGATAGATCCCTCCTTCCCATTCCCTGGCTGAGGGTTTAACCACAAAGCCCAGCCTGGCTTTTGTAGATCAGGCTGGGTGATCACATCTTGCTGCCCACAGAGACCTTMCCCTGCAAAGGTGGGAATCCCTGACTTCCAACTTTTCCCATCTGGYCTTCAGCTGCAGCTCTGTGAGCTCTGTGGCAGCCTTAAGAGAGATGTAGCTTTGCTACTGCCAAACAGGAAAATCYTCCCYTCACTGCTCACCCACTTCTCAGTGRCAGCTRAGAACTTTGAGACACGAGTTGCACCCTATGTGATGAACTTCAGGACATTGAAATACCTGGATGGATTCCAGTAGCAAGAACTCATCAGAGATTAGACACTGAAATGAACCATTTCCTTKCATAGGTTACTTTTTTCTGATCTGCAATTATTCCATATAGGCAAATACACACTTCAGAGGTGGCTCCATCCCACTGGCTCAGGACCTGCATGCAAACAGTGCAATATGTGCATGACAGCTTTTTAAAACTGCTCTCCATAAAAATAACTTCTGTGTGCTTACCTATTTCCCTTTGTTCCCTGGGTAGGCTGATAGCTCTTACTGAGTGTTAACATCCATAATGCTGATAATGAGTTTGTCTAAGTATATGCTAATAGCAGTAGAAGTACCAGCAGTGCCATCAGCAGAGATTCATTGTTTGCAAGGAAATTTAAGGCAGCTCTGGCACATCCCTGCTTACAACAAACATGGCAATCAGCAGTTCTCACTTAGATCAGTRCAGAAAATACATGTTGAAACATGCTGTCATGTTGCTTTGCTGGCTCAAACAAAACTGTATTTCATTTTTCTTAAAATTCAACTGCTGAGGATCGTAAATTCTTGCCAAATGTAGGATTTTTGCTTTGCTTTCTTAAATAGTAATTTCAGTTCATTTCCACCTTGGCCACCACGAATCTTGGTCTTCCTTATATAGGCACAAGCCCCAATCAAAAATGAGACATGCCCATATTCTACAAGAATAGAAAGGAGCAGTCCCTGACTCTCAGGAGTTTGTCAAGGAAATGCATTTATGCCCTTTTATTCAGAAATATCAGACAYATTACCTGGTCACTGCCTCAGGCCCCAGAGCCAGCAGCAGGTGACTCAGGACCAGCTTGGGCTCAACCAGCAGATGCACAGCTGGGAAAATGGGTTTCACACACAGACTAGTCAAATTCCCATGAAGGTCAGTCTCCAACCATGAATCAGGAGCTGTCACCTTGCTCTGGATCCAGACTTTAGGAAGGATAAATACCAGGTTCTCTAACTTGAAAAGKTCATGTATTTAAACCCTAATGAGCAGAGAAGCTGAAAATCAAAATTTGTGTACTGCCACAAATTAGATGATGAAAGTTTGTTTTGTCTTGGCAAAAAGAACAATTCTGATATTCATTACATGAAATAGTATTCTTCCATTTCAGGTTCCTCCAAGTCCCTGCTATCCACCTTTCCAGCTGGCACCAGGCACCAGGGTCTGGCCCAGCTGGAAAACTYTGACTGCAGCACAGCTTAGAACATGCTGGCTTTGTAAATCATGGAAGGAAACGGAGCAGTGTATACACATCTGCACTTCCTTGGAACAGGGCAGGCCATCTCCAGGGATATCAAAGAAACCTCTAAAACAGGAACCAGAACTCCTGGCTGGTCAGAGCTCTTCACCCACCAACAGTCACAGCTCCAGTTCCCTTGGAATCCTGGACTACCACCTACACATGCTCTCACAGCACCTCTGAAATTCCACCCTGCCACTTCTAAGCAGCCTTGTCACCAGAAAAGGCACAAAGAAAAAAAATTGTTAAAGCCCCTTTTCAGCTCTGTGCTGAGAATACACTGCAGCAACCTCCCCATCAGTCCTAGAAGATGCAAAATATTAAAGGAAGTTATGGTACACAGCCACAGAGTCACCAGAACTTCTGAGCTGGAAGGGCCCCTCAAGGATCATCAAGCCCAGCTCTTAAATAAATGGCTTGTACAGGGACAAACCCATGGCCTTGGTGTTACCAGCACCATGCTCTGACCAACTGAGCTCATCCCAGGCCTATTCCCACTGCTGCACCAAATTCCAACTACTTCTGCAAGTASAGAAACAGCAGTAAAGCTAGCTAGGAAATACATCTTATGAAATTTATTCTTCTGCTTTTCTTYAGTTTCCCCAAGAAACACCAGTGAGGAATTTTAAMYTGAGCATACTTGGACTCCTGMACATGATCAGTGCCATGCTTGCCAKGCACYCCYRGGCAGTGCTCACCTCCACACTTTTGTTTGYAGCTGACTAAAGGTTTACTGGTCACTGGGAATCTAAGGAAGGAATAATTATTCTTGTAAAGAACAGCTACATTTTAGTGAAAAGCAGACTTCTGCTCAAACAGTGCAGATGCAAGCATCACACCCTGCATCCAAAAAAAAACCAAACCAACTGCATTTCACTGGTAAAGAAAACAGAGGGAGGGGAGCCATGTGCTGGCTAGTGCACAAACTGTCTTATTGCAGAGGTAGTCAGGAAACACCAAACACCAAAAAAATGATTGCAAGGCACAGCTAAGCACAATGATTTCCGAGAAACTTTACCAAACTTGACCATCTGCCAGTGTGTTGAAGGATCTGCATGGCCAAACAAACAACAGCTTGGATCTTCGTGGCAAAGGAAAATAAAATCAAATTCCAATGTAGAAAATGGTGAAATCRGATTTGTACAGACACACAGATGATATTTTATACACATGTAGCCCTGCTTAGGCACACATCTCTCTTTGTAAACACACACTTCATTCCACAGATTAACTTGTCTTGGATTTCTTATAGGGCAGAGCTTGTCTTTCATTGTGACAACAACAGACACCTAGGCAAAGTGGTATGTTAGGAGTTTGTTCCCTGGCTATGGAAATGAGGCCATGAAATATCACACTTCCATACGAGACTGAAGCCTTAAGTTTTTGCAGGTTCTGAACTGCAACCCCCAAGTTTGCAAACACAAAACCACAGTGACATTCAACTGTTATGTCCCAAATATGAGGGACAGCAACAGCTTCTGCAGAGCTTTGTGCTTTCCCAAACAACCTTTCAAGATTAGCTTTTCCCATCCATCAGTCCTTGCTTCACTGTTATCTTCTSYAGCTCCCATCCTGCCAGTTCCTRCAGCYTTCTMACKGAYTATGGCTCCCTCCTGCKCCAGGGGTCCTGTAATAGCTCATCYTTCTTCATTAACYCTGCCCAACTCTCAGTGTAATTCCCACTGAGAACTGAACATAATCTATGCTGTTATGATTTCATTCTCTTTTCACTGCTTGGCATTACAGAAGTCCCCCAGGTTCATTTGTGAGAACAGAACAAAGCCAACCACTGTGATGTGCACAAGTATTTGTTTCATAGGATTCTCCAGGACTGCTGAATCCAGCTGTGCTTGCCAGTCTCTGACAAAACCCCATGCTGAATTGTTGTGTCACAGGAGGAGCTGGTGAGCCACAAGCACATCCCAGGCATGCAGCAGATGGCTCCTCTTTGGGGTTCCCACACCAGCCACCAGCATGGACCTGCAGAAAAGCTCCAAACCCCTGTCCCAGCCCCAGCAAGCACAGTTCTCCCAATTATGGGCCAAACCTTCCATCCTTGCCATCTTCCACAGGCATCTGGGTGTGCTACAGAAAAATTTTGAGAGGTTTTCATTTGGCCTTAAACTGAGATGAAAGCTTGAAGGGCTTCCTAGTCATTTCAGTGCTGCTGAGGAGCACTGCAGGATTTGAGAGTTGGTTTTGTATGGAACTGTCTCAACCTGGGAATTCTTAGAGCTTCCTGGGAAAGGGAGTGCAACTCAAATCATCTGCAGAGGAAGATTGCTTTGCATTCCACTCCCTGCATTACAGCCTTTAGAAATTACTGGAATTAGCAATGCGGACATGTCTTGCCTTCTGAAGCAATAGAAACCAGTTACAACAATGCATTTACTAATTCCCAACATGGCATTTGCTAATCCTGTTCAATTTTACTGCACCATGGCAGAACTACAGTAAATTAGTGTAAGWACACACTAATATTGCCATAAAATAAAAAAAAAATTACTGGGTTAAAAACAGCTAATCAATTTTATAAACCATTTCATTACTGACTAATAGAGACCTTCTCTAATGTGACACCATTTGATTAAGCATTAACCCTCTCTCTGGAGATACCCCAGTGCCAGCTTGCAGGTAACAGTATTTTTAATAATCTGACAAATTGTCTATGCAGCAGTACTGATGAGATGTCACAGACTAATTTATTTTGCATTCAGCTGTGCAAAGGCTGGATTGCATGTCAATTACTTAATGTAATAATAGCTGGTTGTTTCTGTCAGTATTTTGACTTTCTCACTAGATTGCAGGCATGCATTGTCATTTTCCAGTTCCCTGTAACAGTGATCAGTAATTGAAACAGTAGAGCCATTCCCACTTTCCTCCTCTGAATTTTCCTCTAAAGGACATCGAGGAAGTTATAGAACGTGCTATTCAAATCCAACTACCTATGGAAAAATAAAATAAAATTAAAAAGTGAAGATTTTTTAAAAATTAACAAGCCAGAATCACAGGATCACGGACTCCTGCCACAGTTTAAGGCTGTGTCCTCTCATTCTGTCAGCTGCTGCCTGGAGAAAGAGACCAACCCCACCGCATCACAGCCACCTTTCAGGGAGTTGTAGACATTGATAAGGTCACTCCTGAGTCCCCTTTTCTCCAGGATAAACAACCCCAGCTCCCTCAGCTGTTCCTCACAGCATCTGTGGGGTTCCCAGCCCCTCACAGGGTTTGAGTTCCACTCACGGGGTTTGTGGGGTTCCCGGCCCCTCACAGGGTTTGGGGTTCCCAGCCCCTCACGGGGTTTCTGTTCCCAGCCCCTCACCCCTCGTTGCCTCCTCTGGATGCTCTCCAGCCCCTCAAGGCCCTTCCCAAACTGAGGGCCCAGAACTGGACACAGCACTCGAGGTGAGGCCTCCCCAGTGCCCAGTGCAGGGGCAGAATGAGCTCCCTGCTCCTGCTGGCCTCAGCATTTCTCAAAATCACAACCACTGTGATCCCAGCACAACACTCAGGGTAACAGAGTCACACTAGTTAAGACAAGAGCCAGGCTCATTTCCACACTTGTCTGCTGGGTCGGGATGGTGGCAATCTTACCCTAAGCCATTAAATGCATTAGTGCATAGTCTCCATAAATCCAGCATAAAACACCATAAAGCGCTCAGAAAACACCATAAAATCCTCAGAAATGTCCTGAATAGCTTGCCTTGAGCTTAGCTAACTGGATCAAAACTGAGGCAGCTTCTGCCAGGAGTAAACCCCAGTAAGTGAACAAGATCCTGCTGCAAATGAATTAATCCGAGTGGTTTTGTACTCAGCTTCACAGTCTGAGGACAAAAAAGATGTGGTTGGGGGGAACCTAACAAAAAYGTCTTGACCCCTTAAGCTGCTCTCCTGTGCCACGTGGGTGCATTTCCCCTGCCAAAAAGGGCCTGTGGAGTCACACTGGGAAGTTCAGTGGAGGCAGAAGCCAATGCCAGGGAAAGGGGTTTATTTCCTGGCAGCTCTAATGGACAAGAGGCTCAAGTGAATGCTGTTCCTGTCTGGGTTATTTGCAGCCCAGCACAGACTTGGCTGTCTTCCATCTAATACAAAGTCTCTGAATAATTTGTTGTAAGACAAAGTAATTTCATAGCCTGCAGTGCTGCATCAAGCCTTGCAAATCTGAATCAGCATTGAGGGAAACTTATCAGAACAGAGGCAGTACATACCTACTTATCTGCAGATGTTTCTTAAGAACATTTTCTCCTAGATCAGAGATTTCCAAACAAGCGTCTTTTAAAATGTTATTTATATGAGCAGGAGTTAATATTTTTATTACCAAAACAATTTTTGATGATGATGAAATTGGATTAATTCAAAAGGTGGTGTCATAAATAATCACCATCCATAGTTTGAATAATTTAACTGAATAAWACCTTCATCCCTCATAAATTCCTAGTATTTAATTAAGATGCAAGTGGTAGGAAAAGCCCAATGTCCATTGGAAGTGGTACTACGCAAACAATGCAATGGCTTGATCTTTCAAGGAAAAGTTAAGATAATATATTTCAAAACAACAAAAAACCTCTGGAATTTGGAGAAGAGTCACTTAAGGAACACCAGCTGGAATKCCTCTGGGGTAGAGCAAAGCCATGGCCCTACCAGACATTTCCAACAAACTGCAGAGCATGTGCTAGTGTAAATCATTACAGAATTAAAAATATATCACCTCTACCTGGTAAGAGGCAGGAGAGTAGACTCCCACTGGGAAATTTCTTGCCCAGAAAAAGGAATTTGTTCGTGCAAACTATTAGCAAACSAGGAAGGAAAGCACAGCAGCTTTCCCAGTCAGTTTGTTGATGTACAGGTTTGCCAAGGAAACTAAAATAAAGAATTTCCATTGGAGAGAATATCCATCTTTGTAATGTGCCACTTGGGGCAATCTGAGAAACAAAGAAGACCAAACTTCCATGTGCAGTATAATTAGAAAAAAGAGCAGTAAAGGCAAAAAGAAGGGCTCATTTATTAACATAATTGTCTGAAAAGGGATTTCCAGGTATAAACTGCTAGGTTGTGCATTTGGAAATGTTCACTTTCTGAAGTAATTTTCACTCTTAACACAACCTCTAGTGATACCAGAAAAAGATGGGAATGTAGATATTGATCTGTTTTCTGAGGAGTTTTTATCAGAAGCTTCCAAGGAAAGGAAGTTTCTGTTCACTTCTGCTGCAGAACTCCACCACCAAATTCTATATCTGCACAGATTGTGCAATTGGCATTTAAAAAGTTATCTGAGAACGTCTTTGAAACAGAAGAAACCAAACTCACCTTAATTTTATAACTGGATAAACAATAACTATCTGCCTATAGATAATGAAAGGTAACTACAGTGTTAATGCTACTGGGAATAAACTTATGGGAGCATTCACAGAGGGAGCAGTTAAAACCCATTTAAAGTTTTGCACAAAAAATTGAAAGAAAATATTAAGTTACTGCTAAGCCTCCAGTCTGGCTAGGCTTGTAAGGAACAGCTCTTTTCTTGGTCAAGAGTTAGCATTTAAAACAAYTGAAGAAAATACATTAAAATAAGATTGCCAAATCTGCTATGTTTTACTCTCTGTGCCTACCAACAAATGAAAAATGTAACAATACTTAAATATAAACGTAGTCATTTTATGAGRTCTTTCAGCATCAAGACACATTAAAGAATCAATGGAAGATGGAGTACTTTTTAGCTGAACACCTGGCAACCTTCTGGCAGTGATTTTCTGTCACCAGTGATGTGATACCATCCACTGAGATGCCACTGAAGCTCCTTCCAGGACATTAAAGCAAAGGGGAGATTGTCTATATCATAAGGAATGAAGGCCTGCAATCTTGGCATGCTGATACAGAAGACAAACTACCTATCAAGTGTGGTATTAAATACAAAGGATATTCTGAGTGTAGACAATTAGTAGGCTTAGGATTCCTGAAGGTCCTGTACTTTAAGGAGTCCTCCAGCCACCCAAGTTAATCAAATTACAAACTTCATTGACATAAATCACGTTAATCAGAAACAGCATTTCTTCAAAAGCCAAAACGATGAGAAATTACAGAAGATAAAGACTTTCTCCTGCTGTGACCACCTAAAATTAGCAGCACTACAAAATGATATCTATAAATTAAGGCACCTTTACCTTCCAGTAAGATAAAGGATCTGCCATGTGTGCAAACTCTTCCTCACACTTCAATTCCTGTTGCAGATGCATAACCAATTCTGGGGGGGTGGCAAGGTTGAACACAGATAAATGCTTTCCATGACGGACCATAAATTATTGATTTCTAGGAAATAGAGAGAGACATTCTAAAGAACTAATTTCCTTTGTGTTCATATTTACAACCATTGGAATTTTAAGTAGGGTCTCATTTATCAGGTTGCTTTACAGCARTGTTGCTAATTTACTTGCTGTACTACCTAGGTAACAGTGCCACTGAAGATCTTTCAAACACATTACATGGAGGCATCATTTTTTTTCCTGGAAAGGTTTTTGGAGTTTGCCTTCACCCTGAGAGCTGGGGTGCTGAATGAGGTGCAGACACTCTGCAGCCTCTCACCCTGCTCAAGGGCTGGGAGGACAGGGGTTAGGGACAGCTCTGGCAGCCATAGCTGGCACACAAGGAGTCAAGTTCTGGCAAAGAGTTGTATGAGAAGTGACAGTGAGGTGGGGATTCTTCCTCCTCCTTTCCCTCTTTTGGCCCAGGAGCTGTATCTGCATTCACATGTGCAAATTTTCTCAGAACAGATGTATCAGACTGCAGCAGGGCCACAGTGGTGTGCTGCTCCTGCATCACTGGTGCCTGTGGTATTTAATGCTGAGACAATGTCACCTGAAAAGGTRCATTTCCCTGAAATGGAAACTCACACCTGATATGTTAAACAGAACCTTTTAATTGGCTGCAGCATTTGTTAGTKTAACATCCCCATTCTAGTGCCTGATAAAGAGGCCTCGTTGAGAGGCAGAACAGGCCTTGCTTCCAAGGCCGAGCAGCCAGCAGCTAAGTAGGATATCCTGGAAATAATGTGATGACACCCAGAAAAATAGGGATATTTGATCAGCCAGTGCCTATCTCATTCAAGGACAGAGATCAATATCAAGCTACTGTTGCCTCATCCATCTTCTGACTAAGCTGTTTTAACACCACATTGTCCCCTTTCTCTCTTCCAGAAAGACTTAAACTTTGTTTTAGTCCTTACACAATGAAGACTACATTTTGCACCAAGAGGTAAACTGACTAGTGTATTAATAATGAGATTACTGATTTCTTAAACTCTGTTTACTGGTTAGGATGAAAACACCCTTCCCTGTGTGGTGATCCTGGCAGCCGAGTATCCCTGATCCTCTGAAGGGGAAAAGGATGCTTGCTGCAAACAGGTGAGGTTTGCTGTGCTTTAGTAACTAAACAGAGGAATTCACTCCAGGAAAGCAGCCACAGTCAGTTCCATCCTGCAGCAGCAGGTCCAGAGTGGCACCCTTGAACTCCCCAAAGTGGTGAAAGACTTCCACAGGCGGCAAATGAGAACTTTCATGTTTCCATCTCATCCCGTGCTCAGCTCTTGGCATTCTGCACCACTGCAGAGGGGCTTTGGTGGAGATTTATTTCCTGCCTCACCCAGCAGATTGGGCAGCTTCTCCATTCTCCTCTAACCCCTGATTTCTGCCCCTTATCCTCATGGAAAGATTGAAGGGGGAGAGAGGAACAGGGGCTCTCCAGTCAGCATGTGCAGAAGGAGAAAGTAACCTTTTCTGTGGAGGCAGCTGGATCAATACAAAACCTCCCTGAGAGCACAAGCACTGAGGGTAAAAGAGTTAATTCCCTTGGATTTTATTTGATGCATTTTGGCTGGGACTTATTGTGTGTAAGTAGAAGCATGGAGAACACACTAAAAAACCTGGAGTAAAAGCAAAGAAAGGGAAGAAAGGARACTCACTGCTGGTGCAAAGAGGCTGAAAACTCTGAGCAAGTCAGCCAATTTCTAAATTATTATGGCTGTTCTGCYCAGAGAGCATTACACTGCACCAAASATATACAGGACTAGGTTATTGATTTCCTTTTCAGACAAACACCAGCACCTGAAACATGAAGTTTTTACTCCCAAAGAGTACATTCTCCCTCTCTATATATATAAAGCACACACACTACACAGACATACATGAAGAGATTATATAGCAGGCTTGCAAAYACAGGGCTGCAAAGGCAGGACTTGTGCACCTTTAGGAAACTTCCATGGGATTCAGTTTGATGTTTGTTCTGCTTGTCATGCTTCCAGAGGGGCTCCACACACCCACTCAGAAGAAGACCAATCATGTTTTCACCCTTCACATCCCTATAAACTGCTGTATCAATAGACAACAGCTACACATCAGCAATTAAAAAACCTCAAAAGTTAACCCTTTGTCACACAGTCCTGAGCCTTCCCATCCCCTTTAGTGTCCTCCCAAGGCTGCCCACCAATGGCATCTCCTCTATCCTGTTTCCTACAGCCAGATTGTACAGGCTTCCTCACTCTTGCTGTCTCTTTCTCCACATGAAGAAGGGAAAGCACACACTTCCAAACTTTAGCATTACAGTCAAGCTGTTCCTTGTTTACCCTGAGTTATTTATAACTTGTACAGATCCAAGCACATCAATTTTGTCTTAGTTGGTTACCCATGAATCAAGCTCAATCAGTTCTCTCTCCTACTCAACTTCAAGGTATCGATTGGTCTATTTTATTGCTCTATTTTATTATAAGCAAAAGTACCACAAATCTGGTAAAAGTTSCTGCAGGTATTATTAATAATAATAATTCATTCTATTGTTTCCACCACTGTATTTCAAACAACTTTGCCATTGCTGTTTCTTCTTGAGAAAAGCRGGCAAGTTGTTCTATTAACTTCAAACTCCATCTCCAGCTCATGCTTTGCCTGGAACTCTGKGTTATTTATTGGACATTTAGCTCAAGTAATTGAGTGCAAGAAGTGCTTTACAGACCCTTATTGCCACATGTGAAAGATAATAGTGAAATCCCCATTGCTTTCAAGTGGAATTAACCACCATTCAAATAATTTATGTCAAAGGGTACCATTTGTAAGGTACAGTAAAATGTGATCTACACAAAGTTAGTCAGCAGCCTGCAGATCAAAAAGTGCTGTAAACTGAAATCCAATCACTGCAGAAATTGGAAATCAATTTCATAAAACTCTTGCTCAGGAAGCAGTATTTTGGAATTTTACCTTATTGCCAAGGAAGCACTATCACCTGCCTTGACCTTTAGCTGCTGCAGTTCTAGTTTACTCTGAAAGCAGGTATATTCATGGTACACCAGCCATGGCTGCTACTCTTTCCTCACTTGCCTTCAGTGCAGRCTCCCCTCAAAGTCCAGAGGCCTAGGGGAGGGCTTTGGGATAAAACACATCTCTTGACACTACATAGATGGGAATTGTAAATGCTGGTCTTGGGATCTCAATGTCTAATGGCAGTAGGCATGGAAAAGAAGTGGAAAAGTACCTAGGTGTTACAGGGAACTTCTTTCAGCTCCCAAAAAAAGAAGCTTTAAGGATCTGATTCACAATCCATCTGCCTTGGGGTGATTATGGTGAGGAATGGGAAAAGGAAGGGAGAAAGCAGCAGAAGCAGCTGAGAGCAGGCACAGACAGSAGCTCTACTGGACTTCCTCAGATCACAGGCAAATCCATCAAYTCTTCAATTATGGAAGATATTCCTATGTAGAAAAGATTAAGGCACTGAGTGATGGAAGAAGAGCAGCAAGTACAACTCTGGAAGAGTGGAGATCAGCTCTGGGAGAACACCCACCTGGATGAAAGCTTCCTGCCACAGAGGAAGCTGGAGGACAGCAGAAGGGATTTATCCCAGAGCCACTCACCAGCCAGGCTGTCAGCACATGCATTGAAAGGAGGCAGCAGAACTCGAGAGGTTTGGGATGAAAGATCAAAGAGGCAAAATGCAGCTCTCAAGATCCAAGAGGAGCATGAATGTAGCTTTTGGAAGCAGGGCTGCATCCTCCTGATCCCAAAGGAGGAGCAGCCCTGAGAGTCCACAGTTCTGCCACCTGAGTCTGGAGGAGGCAAGGAGAAAAGACAGGCAGTCTTCCCTAGTTCCAGCAGTGCATTTAGAGTTATCCCACAATGCTGCTCTGACAGGGCACCCACACCRTGTCCACACAGCTCCTRTATCTGCCAAGGATGAATTACAACCCATACTGTGCATATGAGGCGAGCCATGTGCCCACTGAGAGGCATTTTGATAACCCTGCTTGTTTCTGAAGGCTCTAGATGCTTTGTGTTGCTCTAAGCAGGCTACAATGTCCATGTTTTTAAATTAAGGAGAGATACTGAGAACAAAATCTGAGATCTGGAAGATCATGGTCTGAAGAGAGATGCTGAATGAACTAGGGTTGCCTGGACTAAAGAATACTGAGGCAAAATCTTATAGAAAATGCAGCTGGGTGAACAGGAAAGAATAAACTTCACTGTAGGTGGGACAAGAAGAAATACTTTTGAAGTGGGACAAAGGAAATTTTAGTCAGGTGTTAGGAAAATAAAATTAACAAGATGGATAGAGAAACACTGGCAAAGACCAGTTAGRGACTGTTTTTGGAGACAGAGCAGCCAAGACAAGCACCAGCTGTGGGTGGGGGAAGCTGCCTGGCCAGCTCAGCTTTTATGGTACCCACACTTCTCTTATGAGAGACAGATGAGAGGAGGTAAATAAAAAGGTCATCAGAGCACATACAATGCAATCTGACACCAAAACTACAGGGGGGTTACTGTACAGATGCAAACATGCTCAAAAACTTTTCCGTGCTGGAATTTGGATGGAAATGACAACTTGGTATGATATGCATGAGTACAGTTCCTCTGTGCCTCTTTGGGAGCATGTTATCAGCTGTATTATCTTTGCCTTCTGGTCATGCTGTGCAGGGAGTTAATGTTGGCAACTGAAAAATGAAACTASTGATAAAAGAAAAAATCCAAATATAAACACAATTGTATTGTCTAACCCACTCTTTTCATTAGCTCATCTCTCAGTCTGCTTGGCAGTTGGTGTTCTGCCCCCTGGTGCACTGCACCCAGACAAGGCTCTGCTTTGTTCTGTGCCTGCTGTTCACTTGTGAGCTGAGGAGCTCATGGCAGGCTCACTGTAAGATAAACCAGAAGAGCAGGTGGCTCACAAGCTCACAAGAACTAGATGAGTTATCTTTTTGAGGTATCTACATTCACAAATGCAAACAACTCTTGATGTCTACTGGGTACTGAGCAGACTACATACCCAAATCACATCCTTCTCTGAATCTCTGAGGCTTAAATACCTTTCTAAAATTTTATCCTACAKGTTTAATTTTAATCCTACCCAAATATCTCTATTTAAGCATATTTTATGTTTTAATTCCATTGACTTAGCTTTSCCTGACCTGTGCAGTGAGGATTTAATGAAGCTCAGGATTAGTCTCTTCTGGTGATCATTCAAGGAATGCTCAACCTTGGAATCCAATCACCCTCAGATCACCAGGGCTGCAGTAATGTATTCCAGCACTGTGTGTTAACGTAACTGAACTGACTTTCACAAATGCAAATCCAAACTAACTGAAACATGGATTGTTCCCTGTGCTTGCCTTCATCACTAGTTAAGGGAAAACACACTGAATTTTATGTATGGAGCACACTTTGCTCATCCCTACATTTATCTGCCAAGTCCTGCTAATCTCAATTACTTCCTCCTGAGGCAAGAATAAAACATTGACTGTTCCTGCTCAGTTACATGAAAGTATKATGTGTACTGAACATCCCAAATCCGTGCCCTTTGAGCCAGCACTGAGTGATGCTGCCAGCAAGAACTTCTCCCAAGAGGCAGTTCCAAAGGGGCCCCATGTGCCAAGCACTACCACCCCAGCATTTCCAGAGCCCCAGGACTTGCTCCAAAGGCTCTCTGAYTTGTACAGATGGAGTCTGTAAACACCAGGACATCATTTGTTAGTGCAAGAATTAAGAACAATTTAGCACTTCCCTCTTTATTAAAGAGTCTTTAATAAAAAACAACAAAAGCCATTAACAACATCCATCTTCCTTCAGAAATGTGACAGCAACATCCACCTTTCATTTTACATTGCCTAATTTTAAGAACTTCTTTTATGAAAAGGAAAGTAAAGCCAGTCAGAGTATTTTGATTATGCAGCACTGCCCATCAGGGACACAGGGAGATAAATCAGCCTGGCTACCTGCATTTTTGTYTCAGCATCTCACACCAAAGTTGTTTTTTCCAATTTGAAAAAAAATTTGGAGCTTACTAAAGGCACAAAATCATGGTTCAGTATAGACGTATCTTTTAATTACTTTGAACTCTTGATTCCAAAGCCTATGATTCCAATGTGGAAGGAAAAAAAAGGGAGGGATTCAGTCAAGTATTAGAGGAAAAACCTTGTGAACATTGGAGGGATAGAAGAAGAAAGACACTGATTTCTTGCCTGCTCCCAGGCAGCTGCATTAGAGGGTGACTGKGGGCCCCTTCCAGCTGCCACAGCCTGCTCTGTTCTTGTTCTGCCCTGACTCTCACATCACAGTGAGGGAAACAGCATCTCACCTGGAAAGATGGCATTTCACTTCAAGCTTCTTTAAAGGCCAGATGCCCTCATCACTTCCTGATGAAATCCAGAAAGAACTTGAAACCCCTGGCTGAGTCTGAACTTGGGGCAAAACAAACCCAAAGCTGCTTTTTCATGGAAAATGCTTTCCCTTGCATATTCCCTGAAGTCATTGACAAAGTCTCATACAATTTTGGGCCTTCTGTTAGAATTAGAGCGGTCCCAAAAGATTCCCAGTTCTTACCAATGTAGAGTTCTGGGTTAATGAAGTCCAGAACCCATCTGGCAGTAAGTAACCCACATCAGGATGATGTCCTCCTTCTAAAAAATTTCTAAATAACAGGTTTTCCTATTATCCCAGGGTTAATTTCAGACAGCTGTTGCATAAGTACAGAATGGAAAGAAGAGTACAAGCATGCCTAGTCTTAAAAAAAAA
>CADDXX010000877.1:118189-143660 GCA_902810485.1 Alauda arvensis | reverse complement strand
GAGAACTGCCAGGGAAAAGGAGAGAGACCCAGCCCAGCTCTGTCAGATGTCAGCATCCTTGAGGAGCCCCTTTGGTYCTGTTTCTCAGCTGAAATCCAGTCCCTCCTGCTGACCTGAGCAACAGGCTGAATGAAATAGGAGCTGCTCTCAATCAACAGGAAAGCTGAAGGCAATGATGCAGGCTCAGGTTTTGGCTTTCTGGATATTTAAAGGATTCAAGTAAAAGATTAAAAATAAAAGAGACTGATTTTAAAATACACCTGGTATTGTGCAAGAGCTTTGGTACCTCAGTGATCTTTTTACTGCCTTCTATCAGAGAACACACACAGGGGATTCTCAATTACTTTAATTACGTGTCAGGGTTATTGATGCATTGAACCCTGCCAGACATTTCACAATATTATCTTCAATAGCTRCTGTTTGCTTATCTGTGTTCCAAGGAAAACCGTTCTCAGTTATTTTACGGGATAAAAAGGGACTGAAATACGGCTTTAGATTGAACTTTGAAAGATAAAAAGCTGAATTTTCTCACTCGTCATGATAAAATATTTATCATGCCAGCATTATTTACCTTTTAGAACTTTTATAAAATTTTTCTGGCTTAACAGTAGGACTAAAGTTCCCAGAGTTTCTTTAATACCATACAAGGAGACCTTGAATCACAGAAATTCATGCACCAATGAAAACMACAGTAACACTGCCTCTGCTGCCTATCCAGGTTATCTGCAGATGACATGGACACAAAAAACTGAGCAGGTTAAATTAATTTCCTTCCTCTTTCTCCCTGCAAACCATCGAGACAAAAAAGGGTCCTGAGATGAGGCAATCAGTGCAGATCAGCACAGGCCCACCAAGCCCACWTTCTGGTCACAAAAATGCAGGTACCTGATGGGCAGAGGGTGARGTGCTGTTCCCAGGAAGTGTTGCACAGCCCCCTTACTAGAGAGTAAAAATGAGCCAAGGCACAGACTCCTTGTTAAAAACAGCACAAAAAGGGTCCTGGTTTGTTCCTCTTCACAGCCCAGCCACCCTGACCCCAACCATTCCCTGCCTCTGGCTGCAGCAGCTCCTGCTGGAGGTTTCCCTGGCAGCCTCTGCCTGCTGGTGATTCCCTGCTCAACTCTGCCTGCAGCCATTGGTTTGCAGGCTCTGACTGCAGCTTTTCCCCAGCCACACTGGGACTGCAGCTTCCAACAACAGGCTCTGCCTGCAGCCCCACACTGACCTCACTGCAGGCATTCTCTCTGCCCAGGATCCTGCTCCAGCATTCTCTCCTTCCTGCTCCTCAAGGCTCCTGCTCCACACTGATCCTGCCCTCACCAGCCAACCCCTCTTGTATCTCACTCACCCTTACTGGGCACAGCTGGGACTCATCAGGGGCCAGGCTGCATTGGGTAATTAACACAGCTGATAATTATCAGGGCTGGGATCACCTGTGTTCCCTTCTCCTCACCTAATACAATCACTTTATGCAACAGGCTCTTGTCCAGTAAGATGTTTTACAGTTCTTATCATACAATGCCAAAGGTAAAACCTATCTTTTACTTCCTGTAGAGCTCAGGATGTCTGTCCAAAAAAATCAGCTTACTTCTACATCCTTCTGAGTCCAGCCACCTTCCAGGATCTCACCAGGTGCAACATCAGCTCAAAAGAGGCAGAACCTACTCCAAGCATAGAGGACTTCACCAGTTCCTGTTCTTCTCTTCAGCTGAGAAGCCTGCTCTCTCTAAAACTTAAATRAAAATTGACATTTTACTAGGGAAACACCAAGCAGCCAAATGATAGAGCCCTGTGTATGACACACTGCTGCACAAAAATCCCCCAGCAGTGATGTCTACCCCTGCAACAACAAGGAGCCAAAATTCTACCTCACTACCTACTCCTAAATTACTCTACTGTACTCATGCTGTAACAGCCACAAACCATAATTCTGCTCCAAAACAGTTTTTTTTCCCCACTGTTGGGTTCAATACATTGATTAGAGTTGTTCCAGTTTACAAGGGACAAAAGAAACAAAATGTCCATGGCTTCCTACATGGATCAGCTTAAGTACAGTTCCCTTGTTTTCATCAGCAGCAGCAACCCACAGCTCACCACAGCCCTCCTGCAGCTGTGCTCCTGCCAGCTGCCAAATTTGATTTCTGTGACTGTGTCCAGAGGTATGCTGCCTTCCTAGGCATASAGTCAGGAGTATTTTCCTTTTTTCCAGGCTGTCTTGTTCATAGTCTGGTGAACAYCCTTGCCCAGGCAGAGGGGAGAAGSTGGGGAGCATTCCAGYCCTGATGATTGGAGAGCTATCCAATACCCTGAGAGAAATGCTGCAGCCAGGAATTCTGTCTGAGATTACACTCCATCTCCCTCCATGTCTGTGCTGCCACCTGCAGCAATGYTTAACACAAACAAAGCAACAAGAAAACCACAAAGTGGAAAAAAAGCACCGAATCCAAAAGAAAGCATAACTCAAAAATCTGCAGCACACCTCTGCTGGATGGTGAGTTCAGCTGGAGCAATGAGAATGATACTTTAACATGCTGCATCATTTCTCAGATGCTGAGCATCACAGCAAAGGAGTGAGAAGAACACAAAGAGATCAGGAACAAAATGTCCCTGTGCTCCTGCACKGCTGCCAGGAGGAAGCAGAGAAATTGGGAGTGATGTTGGGCCTGGGAAGAGGGGAGAGTAGGGGGAAAGGTGTCTTAGG
Organism: Alauda arvensis; assembly: GCA_902810485.1. Lineage (NCBI taxonomy): Eukaryota > Metazoa > Chordata > Aves > Passeriformes > Alaudidae > Alauda > Alauda arvensis. The sequence continues at coordinate 140,959 of CADDXX010000877.1, read as the reverse complement.
ATGAGCTTTCATTTCTCATGATCCTACTCTGAGTTGATTGGTACTAAACTGAGTTCCCAAGGGAAGTCTGTTCTGCCCTGACAGAAACTGCTGAGGGACCTCTCCCTGCTTTATTCCAGCCCACAAAGGTTTTGCTGTGTTTCCTCTCCCCTGCCCAGCTGAGGAGAGCAGCCGAGAGTGGCTTTGGTGGGCAGCTGGCATTCAGCCTGGGTCACCACACCACAGTGCCTCAGTGCTCTGAAKTTCTCATTTTCACATTACCAGCATCTCTGCTTCACAGAAGAAAACCCAAAAAATTAATTGCCAAGACTAATGTGTACCTAGCAGTGGGAATTTTCTCATTAACATTTCTTTCTGTTAACAAAGAAGTTCTTATCTTTTCTAATAACTTCTTAAGTACCATCAGCRAGGACACTGCCACCACCCCAAAGCCATCCCAGCCCCCAAGTGGCTGGTGATCTCACAAGATTTTACAGGTAGCTCATGTATCCTTAAACAGAATGAGCTTTTGAACACAGCACAATGCAGGCAAGGAAGAGATCTCCACATGTATTTCACAATCTTCACCCACCTTTCCCCCTCAACAGCAACATCATTTCCATTTCTCCCAGCAGCAGTATCCTCATTTCATTTATAGAGCAGTAATTCCCACCCACACTTTATTAATTGCCAAGACAGAAAAGGATTGTGTGATGCAGCTGCAAAGAACAGAAGCAGAAATCAGAAGGCAGTGCCATGAACAGAAACTCAGGTCGAGTATAATTAAACATGTGACCTCAAGTAAAAGGCTAGACTGGCTTTCAATCCTGGAGCCATACACACATTTAATTTGCAAAGACATCTTGTAAATAGGCTAAATCCTGTAAATTTCAGAAAAAAAAAGAGCAGAGAAGGTGGCAGAGACACAGTTCCATGTCATCTAGTTTGCAAGAAAACATCCAAATTTTAAAAATACATAGTTATATTCCTTTGTATGCCTCTCCCTATGAGACCACCTAACCAGTATGTCTATAGTAACACAGTGGTGTAATAACAAAATAATTATTTTTAAAAGATTCACGTTTTCAGAAGCTTTTGGTCATKGTTTCCTCACAGTTATCAAACCTCACCATGGTAATCTGAATTCTCCTGGGARCTATCAACACTTAACTGCAGCTGTAGTTTGCATTTCAGACTAAGCTGGCWAAGTAAGGGCCTCTTGATCACATTCATTTTCTAATTAAGAAAAAAAAGATAAGCAGATGTAGGAGAGGGGGAAAACAAACATCAAACCCAAAAAATCCCCTTGAACTAGAAAACATATACTTTCTCTTGGGAACTGAGAAACTGCATTATGAAAGAAAGCAACAACAAAAAATGGGTAATGGAAAATTAGCARGGGAAATAATTATGTCAATAAATAAGTAGTGAATGATTGATTGACACAACAATAAAGATTCACCAGAGAGAAGCAACATAAGAAACCTGCCTCCAAAGCAAACAAACAACAGCACTCTGTGATATAAAGTGTAAATCTTTCCCAAGAGACTATTAAACATGTAAAAAAAACAAGCTAGTTTGCAAGACACAGTTTTGCACATATTTAGCTTATTTCTAATCAAGTGCAATACTTCACTAGAGACTTCAAAACAATGCACTTCAGGCTTTCTGCTCCTCAGATGAAGGCAATTATTGAGCATGAATCTCCATCCCCTCTCCTTTGCAGTTACAATATGCTCAAGCCATAAAGGAGTGGCACTCAGAATCACTGTGTCCAACTGGAAATCAGCAATCAGTGAGGCAGAGCAAAAGCTCACCTGCCTCAGCACCCTGTTCTGACCCTGGCCACAAGAAAATGCCCAGGACACAAAGTCAGAYTCTCCCAGCCATATGAAGTCTCCCAAGAATTTGGATTCACTGAGACCAGAACTTCTGCACAATAGGATGCAAACCCCAGAACAATACAGGAGAGGGAAAATTCAAACTGTCCATATTCTTTCCTGTTTGCAGACACGTGATACTAAACACAAGAAGAACAGTGGGGGAAAGTACCATGGTTTACATTGTGTTCAGGGCAAATTCAAGAAGCTATGCTTATTGCTGCAGCAAACAAAAATGGGTTGCTGGGCTGTAACTCCTTGCAATTTTCTGCAAGATATAATTTCTCTCTGTTCTCTTTGTACCAGGGTGGAAGCCAAGGCAGGTCTGGCTCAAGACAAGTTAAGTACTTTCCTGGGAGAAGAATCTGCTTGAAACAGCGAGACATTTCCATCCTGCTGCCTCTTCTGCCTGCTACAGTCCTGAAAGTGAGAGGACTGTAAGGACTGTGGGGATCAGGCGCAGACACTTCCAGCTGCAGTTAACAAACCCCAGCCCTCCCCTCAGGCATCCCAGCATGGCTCCTCATCCCTCTCCCCTCCTCAGCCCTGCCTCTGCTGCAGCAGGTGGAACACAAACCCAGCACTGCTGCAGTGAGCTGCCAACTTCAGTTCTCCTTCCCCGTCCCAAGGCTCTGCCACAGCACTTCACACACTGTCCTCATGCAACACAGCTGCTTTCCTCCCTTCCCTAGTGAGGCTGCAATCCCTTCTCCCTGGATCTCTGTCATTGCAGAGATAGCCACAACACTCAGAGTGCTTCAATAACGCTTCAGAAGGCTTCAAACATCAGCACCTCATTATCTAAAAAGTCTCTCATACCTTTCCTGTATAGCCTTCCATGGGCAGCTCCACACAGCTCTGGCTCTTTCTCTCCTCCTTCTCTCTTCCTTCTGCAGCTCCAGCTGRCTCCCTCCTAGCTGTCCCTAGCACAGCCACCTAACCCTGTCTGTCCCTTATAGGATTTCTTACCTCCTGTCCCTCACAGGACCTCCTGTCCCTCCCTCCTCACAGCACAAACAGCAGACTCCAACTGACCCTCTACCAGCAAACTCATTCTTYTATCAGAGCTGTGAGGGCAAGGCTGTTCCCACTCTTTGGTAATTAACACAGCTGCAATGTATTCGGGGCAAGATTGCCTTCAGCACCATCTCTGTCTTCCCACAGATCTCAGCTGCTCTGCTGCTTAGCTCTCTGTGGAATCGTGTTTGTGCCTTGCCTGAGTGGAAACTGCAGTGGAGCAGGGATGCATGTCCTGCACTGCTGCCTGATCCACAGCAAGATAATCAGCAGCAGCTGCTGATGACATGGGGCTTGCTGTGTCTCTAGCCTCTGTATTTTTGTTTGTATTTTGAGTTGCATAAAGACTGGAATATCAGACTGTCAGAGCAGGCTCTGTGAGCCACACCAGACCTTTAAAGCTCATAAAGACCTCAGGCTGGTTTAGAGGCCAGTTTGATGAATAGGGGGACAAAGCAACAAAAAWCTTTCYATGAAATAAAYKTAATGGTATCACAGTTGGCTCTTGCAAAACCTTGCTGCAGTTCTGAAATGCTCAGAAGAGCTGAGAACCAYAAAACAACTCAGCAGCTAGGCCACAGGATCAAAAAAAAGCCACAGAACACCAACAATGTCTGATATAGTTTCATTGTGAGTTTGTATCAAATGGTTTTGTGTGATTATGAAGCATCACATTTTGTGAAGAAACTTSCCATGAAACTACCTAAGAGAACATAGATGTTTGTTTTGTAAAAGAAAAGCTCTCAAGCTCAGGTGGCATTTGTTTGGGTGAGGTTTTCAAGGAAAGAACAGAAACATGGTCACCTGCACAATAACAGGGTGAAAGCCRCTTCAGTGGTGCAAGTCATTGCCTAGAGCTACACAAAGGACAGCACCAAGGTGTCTTCAMTGCACCAGTTTAATCTCTACCTTCMTTACAGTCATTTTCACCCCTYTGTGCAAATCCCAATATTTATGARAGATGCAAAGCACAGGTCTGAGTGCTCACTCCCATTGTCAGAGGCCATGTGCCCCAGCTGGGCAGCTGCATGAGCCCCTGGGGCTGGTTTCTGCAGCACTGCCCRTGCTCCTGTCCCTCAGTCTGTTTGTCCCCTCTGCCTGAGGGGATGGCACTGTCACTGATGTGTTTTATAGAGACAACAACCCAGGAATCTGCAATGGAAAAAAATTCATCTCCCATAATCAACCTTTTTTTGACAACAGCAACATATCTGAGGTCAGCCCCCATTTAAAAAGCCTRTGCCTCCAATGTTGGTGTATGTAGTTTTTGATAACAGATTAAAGGGGTTTTTCCTGTGTTCACATCCTCCTCAGACAGCAGGCTTTGTCTCTCTGCTTGAAGAAGCTCTGGTAATAGCTACAAGTGTCTCTGGAATTACAAATAGTCACTTTATAGATAGACCTGTCACAGAACAGCAGCAAAATATTTCTGGGTAATTTCTTCTTYTTCAGATGTTTTAATATACTTTAAAGATACTCTTAAAAACATCAATCTCCAGAATAAATATTTGAACCCCAACTGCCATGTACCTTACTTCTTGGTGTTAGGGACAGAAGTAAGTTTTAAACCTRTATTTCTTTATGATTATGCATATTGGTTGGCAAAAGGCTTTTCTACTAGATACTATCAGTAGATAATCAGGCTGCTCTACTATTTCACCTTCTCTGATCATCAGTTTCACTTTGACACCATTTGTTAACCCGGGGCACTTGATGCAGGTGCAGTAGAGTCCTTTATGATGTATTGGATATTTTTCAGTGCTCTTATGTCCTTTTTATTTCTTCTGGTTTTATTAGGCATCCACTACAACTGAATATTTTACTGTGAGGAGTTTCAATTATTTATGAACATGGAATATTTGCTGGTTTTCACAGTCTGTGGTTTCCAGTCACCATCTAAATGACTTGAACAGAACAATCTCTGCTTAATTTTCCACGTGCTTTTGTAGATCTGTTTAGAGTTCCCAGTTCACCTAACTTCCTTCCTCAATGACCAACTTTAACATCTTTTATGAAAGAAACTAAACTAAGGTGGCTTGAATTACAACCTACTCCCAAGTCCTTGCTTAACTAAATTGAGCTCTCTCATAAAAAATAAAGTATTAAAAAAGAAAAAAGGGCCACTCTCTAGTGACTTCCAGCATGTCTGTATTCTCTCATCTGATAAACCAACAGCTTGTACAGACAGATGTAGTGCCAGGGATGTGCAGGAAAAGTTACCTCAGCTTACACTGGACTTGAGAAATTCAATTCTTCTTTTCATTCTCACAGTTCTATAAAACAGTGCTGGCTGCTGAAAGAAAAAGTTAAATATGCATAGCCCCAGWTGAGCACAGGAGATTGGCACCTGCTCTGCCTTTAAATATGGRCATTACTAAATATATAGGAGCAGTGCTGGAGCATCAAAATTACCACCTGAACACACCAAGGGCCAGTGCTGTCAAGACTGAGGGGCACAATTAACCTGAAGGGAAGCAACACACTGAAACTGAGGAGAGCCCTTGCTGGGAAGTGCCCTAAATCCACCTGTCCTGCACTGGGAACAAAGGTCAGGTGCACAAGCATTAGCTAAGCACCTAGCAAGCAATTAGCTGCACATTTCTGTCTTTTCCAATCCAACTCCTTTTGCAGATCTGTTCTTCCTTTCACTCTCCTATCTTTGTCTTCATAAACACGATTATGTTCTGCATTTTGTATATCAACTTTTTTTCTTTTTACCATAACTGGGCTTGAACACAGGTGGTTTTCAGATCCCTGATGTACACCAAAGCATTGGGAATGGCAAACTTGAGGCACATGGTCCCAGCACTGTGGACCAGGTCATTTCTCAGGCACAGAGTTAGTGTGCCTGAGAGGAGATGGTGTCTTTTAATGTCCAGCAAGAGCTGGGGAAGATCTCTGGGATGTGCCAAGTCAGTAGGTGGAACRCCCACAATAACCAGYAATTTTCATAASMKGGCCTTCATTAATCWAWCACATTCCAGAGAGCCTGAGAACACAAGAGAAAGAGGAGTTCAGACTGAGTTCACATTAGCAGAGAAGTAATTTGTAATGTGCAAGGAGTGGTTCAAGCTGTTGTGACTTTAAACAGTCTCATGCTTCCTCCATCTGGATGATTCCCTGTGGACTGGGAGACCTTATCACTTGGGCAAGGATACCAGAGCAARGGAACACTTTTTGTTCCAGTAAGCCACAAAGGGAAAAAATATTCACTAYTAAAAAGCTACAGGTGGAATCCAATTAATGAAGTCTGACTTTTAKACTGTGAAATATCTACAAAGGCTGACTCAGATAAGCTCACAGCAAAATGTAAATTTTATGTTACATTCTTTTGTGTGTGTTAGGGACATAAAACCAAATTTAACCTTTATTTAATTACTCACAACAACTGGAATACYCTATGTAAATAGGTATGGTTTAGAAAAAACTTGTAAATTTATCACTTTGATGCTCAAGCTGCTAATCCCTAGGATGTACTCAACTACTACACACYTGCAAAACTGACACAGGAGTTATTTATATAAAACTGCTGAAACTGCTGCTGTTCACCAGAGAGAYGGATTGAGTCACTACAGTACAAATCTCAGAGAACAACTGTGTGCAGAATCTGCTCTGTCACAGCTTGTGAATCCCAGCTAACACTGCTGGAATGCCCTTGTCAGGCATGAGCAGGATGCCTGTGGGAGATGTCACTGTACTGGCCACACCAATTTACAGCAGTGGCTGGGAACTTCTCCTGGTTTGGAAGGACAGGTGTCTGCCAGGGAAAACCAGAGCCTCCCTTGGAATGGAGAATGGAAACCCCCTCCCTCCAAATTGTTATAATTTTGAAATTAAGGGGCTTTCAGGCAAAGATGGGAATAGGAATAACAGTTATTTACTGCAAGTATTAAAAATAAAAATGTAGTAGTACAAAAGAAAAAAAGCAAACAAACAAAAAAGAAAACACTGAGTCAGAACACTACCTGGCACCCTGTTGGTCGGGGTGTTGGCAGCAGTCCAATGAAGTCCTCCTGGAGTGACAGATGTGGTTCTGTTGGACCAATGATCCTGTAGAAGGGTGTAGTTTTCCTCTGAAGGTGCAGTGGTGCTGCTGTTCTGACTCTCAGGTTTTATCCAGGTGGGAATGCTTGGCTCCTCCCCATGGATGGAGCATCTCCCAATGGGATGATGGAATTTCATCAGCCATGCAGTGAGGCCTCAGTGGCCAATTAACAGCAGATATCCCCCCGGAGGGAGGATGGGTCCTGGAAGAGATAAAGAAAAAAAACTTCCCAACCAGTTTCAGCAGATGGCAATAGAATACATMATTTTGGTTACATTTTGCATTGCAGCCCAAGACAGAACTCTTTGGTCATGGTGCACAGGGTAAATGCTCCACGTGTCACCAAGCAAATGCTCAATGCAGCAGGCTAATAATGTACACATATAATTAATCCTTGTTAAAAATTCATTACATTGATAAAGTTGTATTCATATAGAATAATCATTTGACAAAAGGGGATAGCAGAAGGAGAAGGAAGGAAATTTTATCAAGCCAGTTCTGCYGCTTTTTCTATAATTTAGGTAGGTAAAAAAATTAACTAACAATGAGGTTGTGTTTCTGAAAGAAATGTGGCATGAAGCATCCCAGTGCTGCCCAAACTGCTCATTCTGTCAGGGCTGTCATTTGCCTTGCTGGCTGGCACAGAGAGAACACTTGAGAAAGCTGTCACTAATGCCTCCCTTCATTCCCAGGAGAGGTGGGACAGGCACTCTGACAAACATCATCTCCCACTTCCCAGAACACTGAAACAATTCAGGGCCAAAAATCCTTGGAGAGATGCTTACTCACACAAAGTTTCAGCTGATATTCTGTTTTCTCATAATATTTATCAAGCATGCATGGCTGCATCCTTCATTATCAATAGACAATTAAGCAGATGCAGTCTCCTGTAATGAAACAGACATTGCAACAGTAATCATCCTCTCTGACATTCCTGACAAGGATTTAAAAAAAAATTCTTGAATTTCTGTTGAGATTGTACTGATCAGGTCATAAACACTCTCCTCTACTGGCTATTCTACCACAGGTTAAAAAAAACAGCAACTGAGAACTGATAAATCATAGAATTCTTTTTTGTATGTGTCCAGTCGACGAAAGAAAAAATATCTCCTGAATAATTGCGACTCCCTGAGTGTCTCTGAGATCCCTGGCTTCCTTAGCTTTCTGTCAAACCTGTCATTTTCAGYAAAACAGTGCTGAGAGCAAGTGACTCAGAACTACTCTATTAAATTAACTCTTCATGCTGGAATAAAATTTCATATACAGCACAACGTTGTTTAACTATCATAGTTCTATAACCAGAAAAGCAAAAAATAAAAGGCCTTTCTAAAACTAAAACATTTCAAGTCTAGAGAAATGCTGTTATTATGCATGAAAGGYATGCTGCACTTGAAGCAGAGACTTTGCTGTCCTGAAAAAGCACCAGCTYTATCAACAAACAGATCAAAAGCAGCCATTTGCTCCAAGTAATGGGCTGCTTCTATAAAATTGTCACACCTCAGTGATTTTACCATTCCCACACCTCCACTCTTGAACACTCAGCAGTGACCTAATGATCCACCAGAACAGCTGAAGAATGGATTATTGTTTGTACATAAAATACAGCAACCACGGCCACAGATATTCAGTGCACACAAAAGTGATTTAAAAATCTTTTATTTGGTCAGCAGCAAATTTCTTGTTGGGATGTAAGAGGTGCCCACAGCTTTCTGTAATCTCCCAAGTTCAGTGCTGCCTTTGCTCACAAATGAAGCTGTRTWTTGGTAGACTAAAGGATTTGTCATTCTCCAGTGTTTCATTTTTTATGAACCTCAGAAARGTTCYYAGTCAAGCTYCTTATCAACCAGCTGCAGAAATCTYACAGCYTCATTTGAAAACTCTGGGTTGTCCTGTGCCCAAAACTTTCTTGCAACAAGCCAAGATTACTGTTCATTATAATAAGGKCCAGCAAGCAACTGGCCAAGAACAGGAACCTAAGTACATGTGTGTTGAAATTATAAAGCAAAGGAGAGGTTCTTCATAGAGCTGGAGAAAAAAGGGTTGTTGAAGAAGAGTGGGGGGAGAACATTTAGYTGTGTTCTTCTGTGCTGTGTGCAGCTGTTCAAGGGAACAGAGAGGTGTCCAAAGGCAGCACATTAATAATTTCAACAACCCCAAACAAACCCAGTGGGGCACAGAGGAAAAGTTACACAAGGTGGATAGATGCTGCCACAGTGCCACTGACCACTGAAAGAACACACATTGCTATTATTTTCACATGTCATTTAAGAGAGAAAAGGCAAAAAAAAAAAAAGCATGGTGGGGGCAAAAAAGCTGGGAAACTTTCTTTGCAAAGGAAAGAGAGATTGTTACCCAGTGACAGATGTCCAGTCCACAAACCTGCCCCAGAACTGCTGCAGCACCACCTTAATTGAAAATCAGTCTTCCAGAATGTCATGCAATTATGTATGCCATTATCTCCAAGGAAAAACCTATTTAATAAATTCAGATGTTCATGTCTCCACAACATTGGCCATATCTGAAAGCTGTTGCTACTTTGTCCTGAACAGAATTATTGAGGCACTTGGCTGCCAGCCACCAATCAGTCTCACTCTTCTACTCTCTTACCATATCGCAAAATTAAATACAAGTTTCAAACCATGTCTGACAACTTTCTGAGGTTTCTGTCATSTCTCTTGCTCAAGAATTTGTCTTCTAGTTGAATAATTATTTTTTCACTTGCCTGTAGGATGCTTGACTTAATTTGTTCCTAAAGACTCCAGTCTTCCTTACTGTATGSAACTTATCATTGTGGTATTGAATGCCTTTCTTTTTTCAGCAAAAACAAAACACTCMTCTGCTTAATGAATTCCATTAGGTCTTTGATTTATATAAGATTAATGAACAGAAGAAACYGATGCTGGAAAAAACCCAACATTCTCCATTTCAAGTCACAGGCATGTAAAATATTTGATACAAAAGTGGTTTTACACCTAACTTCTGCCCAAGAACACAAATCAATTCTTTTCATACTGTTACATCTGATGCAGAYTGAACCATGAAAAGCTGATGCCACCACAGCACAAGTGGAGGGACAGGGCAGGAAAAAACTCTGCAGCAGCCCCTCAGCTGCAGGTGTACAAACTGCACTGCAGARTACCTCTGTGGAGGAAAGGCAACAAAGCTTTAAGCTCTTTTTTGTCTGTTTCTAGATACTCACAGAACTCCCACAATAACACATATTTTTCTTTAGTTTTAGGCCTGGTGGTTTTCATTTTTGCAGTTTGAAAAGTCTAATTTTAACAACTTACTGAACTATTAACACGCCATGCAAGTGAGCATTCGAAATGAACAGGGCTGACAGAAATTACAAGCTCTGCTGTCAGTTGTTCACTGCTGTCCTTTATAAGTGACAGAGAATTAACTCTTAATTAGCTCTGCCTAGTTTGGGTGCCAACAAATGCAAGAGAAACATCAGAGGAGCCAGAAATTCAAGATGTGGCAGCTCAGCCCTGTCAATTAGTCATCTTCCCTCCCACTGCAGAGAAACCTCCACTCACTGGAGGTTTCCATGTGTTGGTGTGGTTTAATCCCAKGTGCTCCTGTCTCCATRSTGCTGGAAGGCTCAGGGATATGAAACAACCTCTTTCWCAGYACATTTCACACTGGAAACCAGTCAAAGCTGTAAGATACAACAGTGAGCTGCCAAGGCAATTGACAGTATGTAYAAGTGACTCTYAGCAACTCACCACATCCTCAACTCCTCTTAAAATACACTCAGTGCTGTCAAAGTTACCTATTAGTCAAGGCCAAGGAAGAACTCCTCCAATTTCACCTGTATCTGCAGCAAATCCAAGCACACRGCAGTAAAATTAATAGCTCTCTTGAGACTTGTGACCTGCAGAAAATCATTGAGCATTTTGCTCACTAGAGACCAGACACTTAGGAATAAACACAGAAATGAAAAGTAAATTTAATTAAGGTCAAGTAAGAATCAAGAAAGATGAAGTTGAGGCACAGCTGTTAACTTTTATGAGGAAAAGCTTTGGGAAAAGGAGTTCAACTAAAGAAGCAGTTGAAGTTTTGAACCAGGAAAGGGTAATGCCATGACTGTGGGTTCCTTTCATACAGAAATTAGATGTTCCTTAGAAACTTGGAACCAGACAGTTCTGCATAGTTTGTGACTTGGGACTGAATGTCTTCTGGCAAAGAGCAAATGCAGAACTTTTCATTTCTCTCTAGCCTATACAACAGAGGTACTTTTTCCTCTTACACCTGGGACTCAATCAAAAGAAATGGTGCCTGCAGGAAAGTGAGGAGCTGCAGTGAGTGGATTTCATGCAGGCAGCTATTCCTGTTACATCAGGCTCTGCAGGGACTGCTCCCAGAACTGCAGTGTCAACACAAAAGGACAATGAGCTCATAAACTTAATTAAGAACGCATGTGTGCTTCTTATGTGTGATCTCTGATAGCAGCTTGCCTGTTCCAAAGGGATGAACGTGGTCACTTGCCTCTCATAAAGAGCAGGAGTAACCTGTGAGCAAACTGGTGAGTGTTTGCAAACACAGATCATCTCCTCAGCTGGCTTCTGCCAAGCTGCCCACRGAGACACCTCAATGGGCCACAAATGCAATATATGAAAGAAGAATAATAAATGTATAATAAATATATTTTCTGTAAAATTCTTATGATGAAGAACTACCTAAATTCCTGAGTGTTAGTGAGTTTAGACCCCCTGGTTTGCACTGTGGTGTCATTTCAATCATGCAGCAGTGCAGTCTCCCAATAAAGGCAGTAGGAAAAGCAACTTTCCTTCCATGTACAGTGACAACAAYCACTGCTGGGGGAACTGCCCTGGACACACCAGGCAGCACCACAGCTGCAGGGAAGGGAGGAGTCAGAAAAGTGGGGGTTTTATCCATTTCTAGTGCACATTCAGAGGAAGCTGCACCATTTTTTGTGACCTCAGAATAAAGGCAGGCAACCTTTCAATTTCTTTTTCCTGTTTTTCACAAAGCTAGCAGGGAAAACAAAAATTCATCGATTTCTAGAAAATACTCAGAGGGTTACTATGGTCTAAAATCTATTTCAGTATTAAGAAATGGTAATTCAAGAAAACTTCACTAATCATGATAACAATGGGAGATCAAAATGTGGACACAAGGTCCTACAGYATTTTACTTCAAGGAAACACAGAAATCCCAATGGTGCAAGTTGAACATTTTAACTTTGCTAAAGTATAATTTAATTTGATCTTCTTTAAATTAGAAATTTAGGAAAACAATTTCTGGAGGTTACTATGGTGGATGAGAACATGGCTATTACTGGCCTGCCCAGAAGTAAACTAAAAGGCAACTATATCCAAATTAAAAAGACTTGGCTTTAATTAATAGTTTCCTCTGAGTTCCAATTACTCCATTAAATCCCCTATAATAAAAAATGAATATAAAAAAAGCCAACACTATTTTTGTTCTGACTCAGTACAGAATTAGCTCTCTGGGAGACTCCTCAGTAGTTTGTAATTTCACCTTTTCAGGATTCTTCTCTTACCTTTCCAAACAAAACMCAGCAGATTTGCTCTCAGTTAAAAGCAGATCACTTCATGTTTTAGCTGAGCAATTTGGGCTCATTTMTAAGGGCTAAAAAAGCTGGGACCCCAATGTTGCACCTACCCTTGGAGCAGCTGTGACCTCCCATCAGCAGAAAGCTGTGACTGAGCAGCACCACAGAGATGAGAGTGGCCTGGCTGGGGTCAGTCTGAAAGACAGAAACATTTCCTGTGGCTTCAAGTGCAGTTAGGAGTTAGAGGAGCACATCCCAGGGCTGCAGACACACAGAATATCTGGGGTTAAAAGAGACCTCTGGGGATCATCCAGTCCCACCCCCCTGCCAGAGCAGGGTCACCTAAAGCAGGTGGCACAGGAACACATCCAGGTGCACTGGGAATATTTTGGATTTTGCAACCCAAAGAGCATTTGTAAACAGTGCTGAGTTTTGTTCTTTGATTGATGAATTGGGGATGRAGCAGATCTCCAGAGGAAATCAATTTTATTCACTATCAGAGCAAAACATCCCTGCAAATATTGAGAAAACAAGTCACAGAAATCTGATCGGTTTAATTCTACAGTTTCTGCCCAGAGCCCTCCTCCCATCCTGTTTTTCACTGCTCCCAGGACTCAGATGAATAAAACAAAATTAGAATTTCTGGATGCTACTTCAGACCTCTTGGGGTGATAGGAAGCATATCCAGAATCTGCATGATTCTTATGACATCTGGTGAGATGTTGACATTTTCTTACAAGAAAAAGCAGTGATTTCATCCTGTGGCTGCAAGAGCATAAGTCAGTAGTTTCCCAGCACCCTGTACAAATAACCCAAAGAAAACATACTTAATACTCAGAAATCAGAATTATTGCCTTCCAGAAAGACACTCCTTTTCCCTTGCCACAAATTATATCTTTTTACACAAAAGGAGAAATAGGCAGAGATACTGGCTATTATTGATTTTTGAACTTGAGGATAACATGGCAATAAAAATTCAAAATTATTTCACTATCATTAATATGAGGGCAATGATTTTTATTGCAAGAGAGACTTCCAAATCTGTGTGAAAAAACAAGTAAATTTTTACCACACTTTTTTGTGCCATATGTGAAATACATTTTAGAAGTTTAAGGTTTTGCACTTTGCCCTGTAAAGCCATCAAATTTTCATAGACTTTTAGCTGTCACAAATGAAAGTTGCACAAAACCAGAAAAATATTCTTTTCTTCAACAAATGTGAGTTAAGGTCATCCCAATCCTTCTAAATCTGGAAAGACTTGGTTAATTCCTAATTCTCTATAGACAGAAAGTCACTGTGCTGGAAGGGCTGGATGTCTCAGGGTTTCCTTTAGAAGAAGAATGCACTCTCCAAAGCCTGGGGGCAGGAGCAGTGCAGCTCAGGCTGCATCACTTGTTGAGTTATCCAAAGATCTTGGCAAGGTCTTCAGCAAAGCAAAAAAAATAAATAACCAGCACCTCAATGTTACTAGAAAAATCAAGGGGGAGAGCACATAAAATGACTTCCAGATGTCTTAATACAAAATGTCAATCTGCAAAAAGCCTCACACCTCTTCAGACTTCACCCTTACATCATCTCTCTCAAAGCCTATGTTCAATTGCTTTCCAAATTTATTTTCTCCCAGCTTTCATTTSTCCTGAAGGTAACTGATGGTGCATCCAGCAATTCCTCTCACACACACCACAAATAAAAAGCTTATTTCCATGAGAATGTCAGCTTGTGRGACTTCAAGTCTAGTTTGACTTGAAAAGTCTTGCAAAAGCTGTCTCTCYTGTTCAGAAATGTTTACAGGARGKTGGATTGTGCCTGTGTGTGGTTTCACACATCCCTGAAAGATTAAGAGGGAGTATCCATAACCTCATTAATTTGATTCAGCTAAGGAAGCACCAGGCACTCCCTCCCTCTGTCTCTAGCAACAGCAAGAAAGCTGATAAAAATTTTCCCACTGAGAACTCTGACATTGTTGTGGTGTGCTTCAGCAATATTTAACAWTTTCTCTTTGAAACACAAATTACTCTTCTGTGCTGACTAACCACAGCCTTGAAAGTTCTCTCACACAGATAGAAAATAACTGTTCATTTTTTCCTTTGACACAGAAGCTCCCAGCTCTATTCTACACTGAAAAGGTCACAAGACTGACCTGTATGTTTTTATCCCTCCAAGTCTCTCCATTCTYCTTGCATATTATTTCTTTTCTTTGMGATATGAGCAAAACAGCTCCCAGTTTGGAGGCCAAAAAGCCASTGCCACTTCCAAAACTCACTTGCAGCACCTGGAGGTGAGCACCTGGGACTGTCCTGTTCCTACCTCTGCAGACCATTCCTGTCTCTGCAGACCACCTGCCACAGCCTTGGCAGCAGACAAACCCCTGGAAACAGCCACAGCTCATTTTCTGCTGAGCCACCCCCAAAATTCCTTTGAGTGTAGCAAATGTGTTGATGTTTCTGTACCAGTCAGGCAGTCTGGGCAAAGAGGTGTYACAAAACCACAACACAAAATATCTCTGTCCCTCCTTCCTGTCCCACARGTCCTKCCAAGGGCCTCCATGCCAGAAAAGRATTATCCTGAAMTGCCTCTCAGGGCACGTGAGATATTCCCAGCCRATTTTATTAGCCAGCTCTGAGCACTGCAGATATCCCTCAAGGCAAGCTAACCTCCTAGTCACATGAGGTACCAATAGACAGTATTTTAAAATTACACTTAAAATCAAGCCCCTAAATGCCAAAATCCAATTCATTTGGGTACTAAGCAAAATGTATAGGAAAAAAAATCTACCACAACAACAAAATCCCAACTAACTACATCAAACTCAGTAATATTGATTGTAGATTGATTGTAGCTTGTTTTCACTTCTTTGCATTTCAGAATCTCCCCTATGAACTCTGATTCTCACCCATTTAAAAAACCTCAGATGACATTTTAAAGGAACAAAGCTGTTCTGCAGCTGCTGTGCCTTCACCTTCACCAGACACCAGGGGCAGCTGAGCATCCAGGGCCACAAAACCACAGCTGGWCTTGAGGGCTTCTGCAGTGAGAATCACCAACCAAACAGGAAGCTGAAGAATGCTGGAAGAAAATCAGAATACCTGTGGAGCTCTCCAGGAGGGCCTCAGAAGGTAACGACTCCAAAAAGTCTGTGGAAAAGAAAGATCTTTTTTGTAACAAAAATGATGCAGACTTGAACAGCCAGACATCTTTCACTTTGATATGTGCATGGTCTCCAGAGCTGTCCAGCTGACAACACCACAGCCATTAAAACACATCCTAAATAAAAAGAGACACAACAGTACATTATTCTTAAKGCTGCTGTGTACCAYRCAGATTTGCAATGGGGATTTGATACAGTCCCAGGCATACCTGTGACTCACCATTAGAAATCACAACAATGGGGATCAGGCTACTGCAGCATAAGGATTCAGAAAAACATTGTGCTATTTCACATTCTCCTGATATTGTGTCATCAGAATTTTCTTCTGAGGAAYGTATTTTAGTTTCCCATTACAGAGAATTGGAATGTGTTTTGTCTCAATGCAATGTCCAGTCAAATGAAACACCGAACAGCATGATTAAAAATCTAATCAAAGTATCTAACASGTTTCCCTGTCACTGTTCATGGACATACTTTGCATTCACTCTTTTCTAATTCACTATCTTTATACATGAAACTTGATAACAACTCAGGCAATGCTAATTCATAGTTGTTCCTGGGTACAGCATGCCCAAGAGTGACAGGGGTAACAATGAAAGCAATTTATTAATAAAAATTACAAAATATTATTGGAATGACAATGTCACCACAGTGAAGGCACAAACAAGTATTTAAGGCATCTTGTTTTTCTCCCACCCACAGCAAGGCAGCCTCAAGGGCATCTGAGCATGCCAGTATTTGCTGATCAATTCCTGTTTGCATTTGTAACCCCTCTGTGAAATTACTCATTACTGAACTGACTTCATGGGATACTTTTACTGGTGCTGTTAAGGCAGTAATATCTATAGTAGATGAAGCTAGAATAACAGCAGCAGATATGATAAAAGCAATGACCCAGGAAATAAATMTCTTCTTTCATCTGGACTCCCTTAAAAACAATGACTCCCAGCTCTCCTTCCCATCCCTGTGTGAGGTCCACAGGAATCCATACTTCCCCATGCTGAAGTATGGGGTCAGAAATAAGCAGAATTCCTCTCAGTTGTATTTCCAGTGGTGATGCAGGAAGTGTGCATTGRGCTAACAGCTGTAATGCAATAATACTGACTGCAAAGTTAAACTGTGATGTTTGTTGTTAACAAGAATGCAGAGGGATGTGTTGTGCAGATCATGGTGTCAAGAGTGTGGATATGGGTGGCATTCATTCAATAGGTGACTCCTGAAAATAACACCAAGCCCATGGCTGTGGAGGTAGGAAGGGGAGCATTCATCACCAATGGGCTGCATCGGGGAGGGACTCACCACTGGCATCACAGATCTGTGTGACAGACCCARAGAGCCCTCCAGTTAATAATTCCTGAGCAGGAGCCATTCACATCAAGCCTGGCATTGATAAAATAATACAGATTTTACAGGTAATACAGATAATAATACAATTTACAGATAAAATGACCTGGCAGGCCCCACTCTGATACTGAGATATTGCAGGGGTCTATCTGATGTTGCTCAGAGTTTGTCATCCTGCACAGGGACCACGAAATATGCACTAAGGGTAAGACAGCTTTAGACTGATGTATGGGAGTATTACCTGGGGTCATGGTGGTGTTTATAGGGTTAAGTGATGTGTTAACCCCTAGAAGTTCAATTACTCATAAGGCAGCCTTTTCACCAGTAGCAGTTTTTATCAGGTGCATGTGTAATGTGAAAAGGGTGCAAATGCTGCCTGCTACTGAGAGTAGTTAAGCATAGGGGATAGGAGTCTGCTACACAGGTGGATTTCCTTCAAGTGACAGCCAATCTGCCCCATTAGTTAATGATCCAGATGGAGGGATCCACCCCCCTCCCAGTGTTTTGGAGTTTTTATCAGAAATAGGAACTCCCGGGTCCCACCAGGTCACTGGATGAAACACTGGAGGGTCACAAATATGAGCCCACTAGATTTGTGTGTGGAGACCCATGACACAGGAGATGAATGGCAACACACAAAGCGAAGATTGTACTTCTGTATTAGCCAAGAGAATGGCCAGATGGGCCAAGGAGGTATCTAAGGCATTAGGTTCTGCCCCCACATGCTGYATCATCCTAGATACCTCACCATTCAGAGCCTTGAGATCACCCCATGCTATGTTGCTRCTTGTCTTCCTSTTCTTCCCTGTTGAGGGGTTGGTCMGGATCAATTTGATTATCTCTGGCASAGGATTTGGCTGAGTGCCTTTCCAGCTCATGGTATGGCTTGACAGCTTTAGCAGGCACCCACCACAGACCTGAAGGGGATAGAACACAAGCATATCCTTGACCCCATGTTAATAAATCAGCAGGTCCATGCCAGGTGGTTGTATCAGGAAGCTATCTGTAATATCTGTAATACCTTAGGATGTTGCAGACTATCTTTGGGGCTTTCAAAGTGATGTTCTGCAGCTGTAAGAGCAAAAAGTCATAAGAGCAACTTAAGAAGTTTAAAGTAAAACAAGCAAAATCCAGTTCATCCTGTGATGCCAATCCAGGGTTCCCCCTTTTCTGTTTAAGAAGAAGAGTTGTGAGTGTGCGATTCACATGTTCCACATCCCCCTCAGAGGAGGGGTTGTGGACAATTCCAAAGGAGTGGCAAACACCCCAGCCCWGCAAAAACAGAGCTACAGAATTAGCTTGATAAGCAGGGCCATTATCAGCGTGAATTTCTTGAGGCCAACCCACCATGGCAAATACACGGAGGAGGTGGCAATGGGCACCCTTTGCAGATTCACCYGTGTGTGCAGCGGCAGCTAAAAAGCCTGAAAATACATCAACAGAACAGTGAACAAATTTCTGCCCACCAAAGGATGATAACTGGCAGGCTGCCAGCCTCTACCTACTGCCCCACCGACTGCACTAGGAAAAGAGAAACACTGCCAGTCAGGGGAAGCGTTAACCACCATGCATGCCTGGGAGGGACATTGAAATACCACGATCTTTTGATAAAGCAGCAGCGTTTTGGTGAAAAAAAGGCATGAGAACCTGAGGTGGCTGTAAATGTCTGACTGGATGCAGTTGGATGCCCACCACCAAGTGATGGGCACGAGCATTCCCCTCCATTAGGGGAGCTGGCAAATTAGCATGGGAATGAATATGCAGGACAAGAACGAACAGGAGATATTAAATCAACAAGCAAGAGGGTTACATCAGCAGGATTTACAAGGTGCAGAGAAACATCAGGCACTTGCAAGAGTGTTCCAGTAACACATGCACTATCTGCTATAAGATTAAAAGGGGAGTTAGGAAAATGATGAAATGCCTCCATGGCACATCTGAGTTCAACTGCCTGAGTAAAGCCAGCCTGTGTAACAATGTGATCCTTCCACTCAGCTCCATCCTGCCAAGTCACTACAGCTTTGGGGGTCTTTCCTGACCCCTCTATAAATGCTGTTATTGTATTTGGAATTGGGGCTGAGGCAACAAAGGAGTCAGCACTTAGTGGGAGAGAATTTAGAGCCTGAAGGAGTTAGTGAGACAGTAAATGAAATTAAATTGTCCCTAAGAAATCAGCAGAAGAGACAGCACAAGCYATTGAATCTCACAGTAAAGAATCAAATTCATGTCTCTGTAAAGGAATGACAATGATATCAGGATTCTGCCCAATATTTGACTGGCTCATTACCGGCCCCTGGTAACAGCATCAAGGCACATTTCTAAACATGTGCTTATTGTTTGCTTAGAAGTGTGAGGGAGGAAGACCCATTCCAAAAAATAAACACCTTTGCCATSTGTGGCTACCTGACCAAGAACAGCAAAGGGCTGAAAAGTCCTGTTAATTACAAAAAGAGTCACAGGAAGCTCCTCAACGTAATGAGCCACATTATGAGAGCTGATTTTGTCAGTGACTATCTCAAGGGTGAGCTGCACCTTTTTGTAAGTGTTCGTGCGCACAACAAATCAGTGTCACCCTTTAGCAAGTCCAACAGAGGACTCATTTCTTCATTGGTGATGAGAGCATCAGCCAAACACAATTTGTTCTGCCTAACAACTTTTGCAGATCATGTAATGTTTTTGCAGAAGGCACCAATTTCAGAGGTTGTGGATGGACAGATTTCTCACTTATACACCATCCAAGGTATTTCCACAGTGCCATTTTTGTACTTTTTCAGGAGCTATTTGTATTCAATTTTTTTTGTTGTTGCTCCTTGTAGTGTTAGAACTACTCTTATAGGGATGAAGTACCTCTTCTTCCAGTCATGAATTGTTTATTTTAATGTCATATACACTTGGTTCTATCTTCTATCTTGGCCACAGTAATTTTATTTACCCAATGGAAAGTTGTGCCTTTGCATATGCTTCTTGTTTCCTTTTGTACAAGGCAACTGCAGGTTCACTAATTCAGCACTGGCAGTTTTTCACCATTCCTTCTAAATTTATTTTGCTGTGCTCTATTCACACATCACCTTGACAGCTCTGGGATTGATATTCCCCCAGGCAGCCCCATAAACCAGTGGTGCAGTACTCCCCAGCCAGCAGGAAGGGCAAAAGCAGCATTTCCCTAGGCCCTCGCAATGACTCTTGTGCCTGAACYGGGCAGCTGCTGGGCAACACCCAGATTTAAGGGAATAATAATGACTATAATAACAAGAATTACCATCACTGGCCTTCCCTGATACAAACAGCTGTGGGACTGAGCTGTGCCAAAAGGAAAAGACCCCCATTTCCAGCTGGAGTCGTGGTGGTTTGGCCCAGGCACTGCAGAGAGCAAATCCACAAACCACTCACCTTCGTGCAGAGCACCTACACACGTAACACAAGAGCTACCACAAGCCCAGACACCATCCTTGTAACATCCCCATTTCCATAAAGAAGAGCTAAACTTTATTGTTCAAGGGTAAAGTAACAGCTAGTCTAATGTTTGCAGTAAGATATATTAGCTAGGTCTTYTTTATGTTTCCTGATCTTATTAAGTTTTATTACCAGACCGTGATAAAGTTTGCAAACCAGCAATTTTGGTGATCTACGATAAGTAATGAAATGACAAGAAAATCATGTTAAAACAACATTAAAAGGGAGAGTCATTCTTAACTGCAGAGCGTGGGAAGCTGCAAGTAAAACTCCCATTAGYAGTAAATACAGAAGCTTGAAAAAAAATTCCTACATATTTGTCAAAATAGATTCAGTGAGGTTTCCATGCATTAAGGAGTACCATAGGACTCCAAGTCATATTTTCCCTCTTTACTCTCCTGAGCTTACCTGCTGGTTCTTGCTTTGCATATTCTAATGCCAATAACATATATTTTATTTTAAATTTCATATGCCGTGTATATGGACCTGTGAACACTTTGAATTGCAGAGGAGAGTTTCTTAGCTGGCAGAGGAGCATTTAGGGATGTGTCCTGTTCCAGATCATTAAGATTGCTTTACTAGGCTGATTGGTGAGCAGCTTTAGAAGCTGAACAGAAGTTCCTCAGCTGAAGAAATGCTGATGTGCACAGAGATGTTTTAAGCACAATAAGAGGAAACCACCAGGCCTGGGCAGGGTGTGAAAGGTGAAATGGGTGTGTTCTTCCAGGGGGAAGGAATGATCCAGGGGCTCTTCCACTGTCTCATATCAATTCATAGGGCACTTAACTTCAATTCAGGACTTGTCAGAGCATTTCCATGGAAAGTCCTGAGCACAGCAGTGTTGGGGTGAGCAGCATCTGGCTGTTCATTCCCAGAGAAGGGAGGGGCCTTGGGGTGACCCCACAGGGACCTTGGGGGAGGTTGGGCACAGCCAGACACAGAACCAGCAAGGGAATCCAGCAGTATTTATGCACTTGAACACAATGAATCCCCTTTGGTCTCCCTGCTTTGACGTTATCATAATTTTGACAATGCATGAAATAAGAAAAATCTGGGATATCTAAGTGCTTCATTACAAGAAGTTTCCCAATTCCTTCATTCTCCACAGTCAATTTTGAAAACATCTTTTAGCACCAGACTGAAACAATGATTTTCCAGCGTGCCTCTGCTTTCCTTTCTTTTAATGTACAGCCACACTTAGGACATATAATCAGCTTCACTTCATAAAGAGTAAACTTCACCTCTGCTGGAAGCCAGAGCAGCTACAGCAATTAAATTCCAAGTGAGACTGCTGAGGCTCCATGCTCTCCTCCCAAAGACCAGTGACTTTCCTGTTAAATGAATTTCCTGATAAATACCCCATCAGTGACAATCATTTCAGACCTGACTCCTGACAAGGATTTTTACTGACAACAGAAGATAACCAAAAAGTCCCTAAGCACCATGACAAGCCATCTGTCACTGTTCACTCTTTCAGACAATTAGTTATCATGTAACACTCACTCCCATTTTCAGCAYTTTATTCTACTAAAATATTCTGACATTTCTTCCATGTTATTCRTGGGCAAACAAGGTTAATATTTTCTGAAGACAAAAAACTAACTTCACTGTTTAATTTTCTCTATTATACATTGACACATGTCTTTCAGTCTAATACCTAGGGCTTGTGTCATATTTAGAGCAAAAAATCCCTTGATTAGCTGGAATATCCTGAGGCCCTCAGAATGAATAATGTGAGAATGAGTTTTGTTTTGTTTTCAAACAACTTTTTAAATATTCAAAGAGTGGATTTAATTAAAATGCAAAGTCTTTTCCAAAATTCCTCCTCGTCCTTATTGCCAACCTACCTCATGCATATCAATTCTTGAAAAATTAACTCCCCTTTTGTAGCAACATTTCAGGGAAAAATACTTAGTGAATTAATTAGTTAGGATGGCACACAGACAAATTTCTGGAAATTAATTTGATTATCTACAAAYCTAATTTTTCAGATTTTCCTCTGAGTTTGCCAGCTTTTTCTGTACCCATGCACAAACAAAGCCACAGATACAAAAGCCACCAAAGCCTGCTCACACACAGGCCAAGTTTACCAATGTTACACTGTTGATGCAATCACCTGCAATTTACTCAAGATCAGTAGAAATCCTGTTTTATGGAACATATGGAGCAGTGCTTAAGTATGTTCCTGCCTAGAAGTCCTGGAATCAGGTATTCTTTGCGCTACATGGAATAATGTAGCTTTAATAAACATAAACATTGCTCACACAATCTACTTCACAATTAGAGCACAACAGACACAGCTGAAATTGAAACAACAGGGCTTGTGCCATTAGCAAAATTTGAACATGAGCCACAGTGTCTG
>CADDXX010000877.1:96644-109739 GCA_902810485.1 Alauda arvensis | reverse complement strand
GAAACAGGAAAACAAAGCAGGTTGGTCTGAAGCCTTACACAGCACAGCAAAAGCAGAAAGGTTTCCTTCAGGTTACACAAGCACCATATCACTGGTAACCAAACCCACCAGCCCAACCCAAACACCAACCTGTTTGTTCCTTATTCTGGAGCTAATGTGGTTTTCTGTAGTTCATTTGGTGCTGGCAGGTGACCTGCCAGGATTACATTGCTGGATTATATCCCACTGCTCAAAATTCAACGATGCACAGAAGTCACTAATGGATTTGCAAGGCTAGTTTTCTGAACTGTACTTAGATCACTGATGGATCTCATTTCCTCAATAAAAAGGGAAAGATTTTTTCAAATAATAAGTCACAGTTTGGTAAATTGATCMGTATTATTTGGGCAGGACCTGGCATACTTACTGCAGTGGAAAAAAAAGGGAAAACAAACAAATKAAAAGGAACAACTGCTCCCTAAACTATTAAAGGCTATTAAGAACAAAGCCTGAAAGGTAAATGCTGAGATGAAAGGGAATTAATGAATTCTTATCTTCTGGCTGCAAGAAACAAAATAAAGGCAGCTACAGCAATAGAACACATCAGYTCTCATCTATCAGAATTACAGGCTAACAGCATGACCACTAACTAGGCAGAGGGTACCATTAAAACTAGCAAGCTCACACTAAAAAGATTAGTCTTTAATTCACTCTCCAGTCTTTTTAAGATCCTCCAGAAGTTTGTGCCCAAAAAAATTTCCCTCTCTTTCAGACCCTGCAGCAGGGACCTTGTGTGGGGGGATGTTACCATGGGCATTTTTAAAATCCCTCTGCCCAGACAGCATCCTGCTTTTCACTGTGGGGTATTTGCTTCATGGGCTGTTTGGTCTTTGCTCGGGCAAAGGTTCTCCTTTTCTTCCCTTTTTGGGGGTCTTTTCCTTGCTCTGGAGAGGTGCAGTCAGAGGGTTTGAGCTGCCCTGCCCACCAGAGGCAGCCCTACCCCAGTGAGCCAGCCCAGAWTGATTGGCCCTGCTCTGGGAGAGCAGAGCTCTCTCTCTCTTTGGTGGAAGCTTTGGGTTTGTACCTGTAGCCATTTGTAGAAACTGCATTTCATAATTAGAAACTGCTTCAGAGTGAACTTTGCAAACCCTGCTGGCAGCAAAAAAAAAAGCAGGCAAGGTCCTGGGGACAGGACACCCCATGCCAGTGCCAACAGATCAGTCCTGCCCCCATCCCAAGGGGTTCAAATTTAGCCCTTTGCTATCTAGCAGTTATTTACTTTGTCCCCYCTGCCTGCTGGCATCCTGTTTGCTAATAAACTGGGGGGGTTTATTTCACTTAAATCTACTTGTATCTTGTTCCTTATTATTTGGGATTAGTTGGAATCAAGGGGGAGGTTACCCATTTCAGGGTGCCCACCTCTTCAAATTGTCTCAAACCAAGACCCCCCAAACTCTCTTGCTTTCCATGTGGAAGACAGTATTCCCAGGATATATGCTGATAAGGAAATATTGCTGCACAGACACATCTTCTAGGGAAAGGAAGACACAAGGTACAGTAGAGCTTTCTGGTATTACAGTAGGGAATAGATTAAGAGGGTGAAGACTAAAATATTTACTCTCCCTGGAATTTTAGCTTCAAACTGAAGCCAGACACAAACCAATCTTTCATCTTAAGAGTGGAGAAATTGCATCTCCTGCTGTTTGCCAATGTGGAATTTCCACCTAGACCACAGAGAGTGAAGCCTGTTCCATTCCCTTGGACATTAAAGAACTTGAGTCCAGTGGCTGGGACACACGTGCTCAGCTCATTTCCTGCCTCTGCTGACCAGTCTTGCCAGCACAGGAAAGACAAGGGSTTTGTTCATCCATAAAATCTCTGTAAWTCRGACTGYAGGGCTGTRTAGGGAAGCCTGCTGTGTTACCARCCATGGCAGGTGACAARAGAAGCATTTGTCACCAGTAATGCTCACCTGGTACCTTGTAGAAATACCATGGAATTCACTCAGAATAGAACTGAGAACATTAAATTCTGCTGTGCTCCAGCTTCATTATTCAGTACACTGCTAAGCATTCTGCACCAGGCAAAGCTTCCAGATTGATTTAAGATACAGCCACAAGCAATAATCAAGTTATGAGGGTGTAAAACAYAGAGAATGACAGCAGTGCCTGCACTGAGAGGGAAAATAATTATGTCCTCAAGGCCAAACTAAGGTGGAAAGGCTCCTTGAGGCATGGAGTCACATAACTCTCAATATTTACCTCAAAAGCCTGTACCCCTCATCAAGATGAAAGAAGGTTTAATTACTATCAGTTTGCTTTCATTACATTCAAATGTTATGTTCATTTTTTTAAAAATCATCTGGAATTCACTCGTATCACCAAGTAGCCCTAAGAGCTCCTAAATCAGGGAGSAGCAAGCACTCTTGTAGGAGAGCAACCAAACCCAGAGCCCTGGAGCAGACAGACTTCCTTTACAAAAACAAAACCAAATATTTTGAGTTACCTCCCTCTTTATTATCCTTAGTTACTCCCCCACCCCCAAAGTATAAAAYCCTTATGATTAGCAATTTCCCAATAGTTGTAGACAAGAGAAAATTATTTTATCTGATGAGCAGAAAACAAAAGCCATGTTTGATTTTCCCTAAAATCCAGCTGGGTGCTTTGGAACAATCCTAGAAAGACCATGATTTCACTGTAGTACATGGAAGCTTAATTTCAGAGTTAGATTGGYAAAATTAAGACATCAACTCTGGATTATCACACAAGGAAGTCTGATTTGAAATAGATTTCTATAAAGRAACATTCTTTTGCATTCCATAACGTTTTATCAAAGTATAAATACATTGAGAGAGTAGTCATAGGTTGCATTAATAAGCAGATGGGACTCAGTTTCTTCATGCAGAAAAGCCMATTCTTTATTCACAAAGCTCATATCTGTAGGAAATAGCAGAGGGCACCGTGTCAGACCTGACTGGCTGAGAGTACACCCAGTTTATTGGTCAGCAAATGCTGGGGTGTACATCTCTCAAATCTCTCTCTGTTTGGTTGGTTTACATATTTCCTTCCCATGGGATAGATAAATTGTTTATGCAGGTGCCACTTACTTTTCTCTCTAAGAACAGGTTGTTMTGCAAATGGATTCTCATTCTTAAGATTTCTCCTTATGGGAGCTTACAAGCTGCTGCTAGCTTAGCTAGAGTAGCAGGGCCTAAACCATATCTTATAAGCCCTTTCTTTTATAATATCTCTACTTGTATGCAACAGTCATACATGCCAAATTAGGTATTTAGCTGCATGARACAAATGCCAGAATTCACAGAGCAGCTTTTCCTTTCTCCCAGCCAATAAATCAACACAGGTGGCTGAGGTGCAATTGAAAACTTACTATATGKGTTACAAACCTTATTATATAAAAGMAAACCTAAATCCTGGTGTATTGAAGATTAAATTTCTCTGAGGCAGAAAGATTTTTTTTTTTTCAGGTGATGTTTTTCTCTGCATGACTGAGTTAGAGCTTTTGGTGCTATGCACAGTCCCCAGTGAAAATGGACAACTGCTTTACAAAAGCCCTCAGCAAAGGTCAGGAATATTACTGAAAGCCCAGACAAAGATTGTCATCATCTCTTCTGTGATATTTAGTTCTYATTAGTTCCAAACACAGGTAACTAATGTGGGATTCAGTTCCCTACCTTCTCCATTCACAAAAACTCAAGGAGCATTCAAGGGAATTTCTGGGAGATGAAGGACATGGAATAAGTGTGTTCAGTCATTATGAAAAAAGTGGCAAGGTAAAGGACGGCAGCAGGAAGAGTGCATCTCTAACATCAGCCTGTGGGGAGGAGTACAGTGAGAGAAGCCAAGTTTTATCCTTGTTCTAAGTTGTTAGGAAGTAGAAACAAATGAACTCACTCTACTGGCTTGAAGATAATAATGTGTCATTTAGTATCCAGAGGAGGAATGCAGCATGGAGCTTCCTCAAAGTGCCATTAACCCACAAATCCTGCAGGAAGGTCTGAGCAGAATGGAATATCAAATATAGCTGCTGCTGCTTCAGGGAACCCATCAGATGAGCACTGTTAGGTGTTCCAGCATCACTTTCAGAAGGTGTAAGGGAAGAGAAGTTCTACCACACAAGCAGTACCACCAAGATAACACCATCTGTCCTGGTGTGATGACACTTTTYTAGGCAGCCTTGGCCAAGTGAAACTGGGAGCAAACTAAGAATGTTCAAAACCCAATTTGAGTRTCCTCAGCCAGCCTGAAAACTGTACAAGCAGGTAACATGCAGYAGTGGCAGCGTGCCCAAGCAGGAGGGACAAGGTTGTGGTCCCTGAGGGCTTGCCAACATCTAGCAGAGATGCTAAGGGAACACGAGCTTCCCCTCACTCCAGCAGACAGAGGATTCATCAGAGAGCATCCTGCTCCCAGAACTACGAGCACAAAGCTGATCCAGGCTGTCAAGGCAGAGGGGGCAAAACACCTCTCCTCAGATGCTATATTGAAATGCATTCCAACTGATTGTAAACTACAGCAGCATTTGAAACAYCATTTCTTCTTTGTTCCTACACACCTCATTATGCCTGTTTTTTCCTATGTGTGTAAGAATCTGAATCAGATAAAATGCAGAACACTAACTTCAGCATTAACAGCCAAAGACATGCCTCTTCCTCTGACACCCATTTGTGACTGAATTCATTGAGAAATGATGATGATTTGGTAGAAACAGTTCTAGGACTTAAACATAAGGAATCAGGCTTGTAACAGCTGAGCAAAGGAGTTCCCTTCTTAGGGGAGCCAGCATGCCCAGGAATGCTGATGGAAGGCACACTGATGTTTGGGACAGATAACACCTCTTGCATTGGATCAGGAAAAACAAAGAGAATCAAATTCACAGAGACACAAAGACATAGATGCCTAAGGACTTGACCTCACAGGTGCACAGAGTACAAATCTGTACCCAAGAAGACAGGAAATATTACAGCTACACACAGGAGACAAGSCAGAGCTAACAAGCACTCCAATCTCCCCAGATATGCAGTGATCAAAGCCTCAGGTTAATTCTACACCCCACAGTTTAGATCTATCCTCACAGATAACTGAAATGAATAAAGTAACTGCAAAGATTCATTTTATACCATTTTAGTTTACAAAAATACTCAATGTTTGAACAGAGTACATTTCATTAACAGTTTTCAGGCATCTGACAAGAAGAATCCTTGCTAAAATTAGAGCTGCCAAATGGCAACACACAACTCTGTGACAGGGATCAGTAGAAGCCTCACAAAACTGCTGGAAGAGCTTAAAGCCCTTGGAGCCTGCAGAAACTTCAGCCATATCTGAATGTTTAAGATAAATATGCTGAAAATAAAGCATATTTAAATCTCTTTAGCAGTCTCCCTGATTATTCATGGACTATCTGGCCTCAGATCTGTTCACCCTGGTTAAAAAAGTACCCTAAAATAAAGCACTTCAAAGTCCACACTGATCCCTTGCTTTCATGTGTCTCTGTTCTGGAAGCTGCACTTTCATGGCTGTGATGTACCAGCTACTTCCAGAACTGCTAGCACTTATGTCACAAAGATAAAACAGTTTAAAAAGAGCATTGTTATCATGTTATTGAGCACATTTAATAACTATTTGCTGTCAGGGTCTTTAAGTCACTTATTTTACCAGAGCTGCTGTGCATTCCATACCTTCCTGCATGCTGATTTGGAACAGAAATTCTTTTCAGCTGTATCTCATTGSTAGACAAAATAAACAGTTCACTACTCCATCACAATTACTCAAGTTCATCCTCCTCTATTATCTTCAAATATCTTATCTTTAGTGACAAACCAACAGGGAACTTGAATTTTGTTGGTTTTTATTGTGCCAACAGTACAACAAAGAAACCAAGAATGGGCTGTAGAATAATCCTGAGAAACCACAATCCCCTGAAATTTTATAGAGTTCTTGTCTATTTCTTTTAGACTCTTTGAAAAAAATCTCATCAATACCCTTGTTTGAATATACATTGTAACTTTAAGTATCAATTCTCCACCAGGTCTTGATTTACAGTAATTTGAGCTATGCCTATGMGTGCTTTAAATGCTCAGAAAGCTACCTAAAAATAAAAAATGTTTGGTGGTATTATTAAACCACCAAAATATCTGAGCTAATCACACGTGAATGATCCAAATTTTATATTTAATTGCCTGTATCACCTCATGAAAGAACTACTACCAACTGCTGGAAAGGTGGGACAAGGTAGGGTACTAGATTTTAGGCAGGGTGTGAAGCATCTCTTATCTGGTATTTGCCTACCAAGGGAAAGGGAATAAGCAGAGACTTTGCTGATGAGAGAGCAAAGGGATACACCTCAGTAGTATAGTATATATAGTATATATATAGTAGATACACCTCAGTAGAGCTGGCACTCACATGTTTTGAGAGGAGGAAGGGCTGCCTGGTTTGTGTTAGCCAGAGCAACCTCACATGGAAAGCAGTTTGCATCCCTTCCACTTCATCAGGACTTGTTCTGCAATGACTCACACCTGAGAAACCACATCATTCTGAGCCCCAGGTGAGAGAGCAGTTACWTTCTGAATTTGTGCAGTGTTTGACTCTATAAAGTTCATGTTTTCATGGGCTTTCTTTTCAGCATACATAAAGGGCTTAAAGCTAAAAAGCAGAACTTTCCAAAAGACAAATTATCAGCACACAGAAAAAAAAAAGCATAGAGCTTTTTAGGTTATCACAAGTTCCAATAAAAAATGAAAACAATATTTTGGGAGTTCTCAATGCTTCACTGCRGAGCTGAATAATTGCAGATAGGTGGGGAAGGAAAGGAAGTATTTCCAGATGACAGAAGAGAAGGTGGTAAGAGGAAAGAGTCAGCACCTTCAAGCAAGGGCAAGAAAAGAATACTTATCACTGTCATCTAATTAGGTCATGGGGGAAATCAGGAATAAATCCCACATAACAGTGCAAGCTGGAGGCACAAAGAAGTGATTTGGCAGGGTGATGGCAAATCAGAATATTTGTACTTCCCAGCTGGTGACATACTTACTAAAAAGCCATGTGTTCAAGTAGAGCTCTTTTCTTTCCTACTGTGTATTTCCCACTGGGAAACTGCTGTGCATTTACAGACTGATGGCCACAGAGACCTCCTGTGTTCTGAGCAGCTAAGCCTCAGTTAAATGCTGCTGGACCCTGCAGTGTACTTCTACTTTACACATAGAATATTCTCCTTGGAGTACAGCTAAAATGCTTTTACATCTTTATTGAATATGRCAATCCCTCAGGATTTTTGTCATGCCAAGACAACATCATTTTCCTTCTGTGGTACATCCACAGAGATGTTTCTTCTTCCTCCACACACTTTTCTGTTGCAGAATTATGCCTTTACTGTGATTCCCCYAAGGGTCAGCACACTTTTTTTAGGGGTTTAAAGAGTTCACAGTGACCTTGCTCCTCTCTTGTTTTTGCTGGAAAAGGAACCAGGTGATCACAGGGAAGCCCTGGCCTACAAGATMCTGACATCTCTGCACTTTCTGAAACCAGAAGAGACATTTCTCTACATGGTATGAGAACTCATCTCCTAATGACTTGATAGTACAGTGGCCTCAGTTATRTTATATTACACTCTATTATATTAAATTGCACTCTATAAATACAAGGGAACATGCTACACAATCACACTCACTTATATTTAGGGCTTTCCTTAAATATCAAGGCAGCATTACAACCGTGTATATTTTCAGTATAGACTGACTGAGGTGAAAAGGGACTGAGATTAAAAAAGCCATAGCAGTCAAGTGGAAACAAGGATGGAAAAGGGGAAATTAGGCCATGGAAGCAACAGAGGGAAAAAACACCAAACCAGCCCAGAGTGTATTAGGTATGATCTCAAACAAGCAGTGGCAGTGGGAGGTGGAAGGAAGGCCAAGAGGGAGATGCAGAAAGTTGAAAGTGAGATGAGAGGCAGATGTACTTGGACAGAGGAGATTGCATGTAAAGATCCAGAGAGGAAAGAAGCTATGAGCTGTCTTTGGAGTATCTGTGGGGGGAAAAAAAATCAGAGCTGAGGTGAAATGGAAAGATAGCACCAGGACATATCACTTATAACTGGGTGTATTCAGGTGAAAAAGATAAGGAAAGTTGATGGCATTTCATGGTTTGAACCTCTCAGAAAGGTTCAAATGGATCAAAAGGTTCAAATCCAATGTCAATGGATTCCCTTCTTGCCATGAACCTGACATGATTCTTGTCTGAGAGGGCTCTGCTACCCACTCAATGTGTTACAGTAAAATAAATGCTCGTTTCTGCAGATTTACCTGCCAAAAGGAAACTTCAGCCTCAATCCCCAGAAAGGCAGTGGCACTAAAARAAGTCACCAGTTTATGCTGTGTGATTTGAAGGAGAAGCACCATTTGACAGACTTCAGCAAAGGTTGGGCACCAAGTCTCTCCCAACAGCAATTCCTCTTTATAACATGAASAAATACAGAGCCATGACTGCAGCTTGGGGTTTTGCAGTGAGAAATTAAGCATATGGAATAARGCATTTATTTAGGAAGCCTGCCTGGGAAATTGTGTGTACATTTAAGAGAGCAGAGAAAGCATTCAGARGCAGTTCAGCCCTGCAAAGATAATGCCCCTCGGTGGAAGCAAGGTCAGCAAGAGCCTGAGTTATCCAGCACAGAACAACCCATCCACTTCCATAAAGCTGACAGCAGCACGGTTTTGTTCTCCCCCTGAGAGCACAGGAGATGTGCAAGAGTTTAACGTGCAGCCAGTTTTATTAGTTCCTGGAAGGAGGGACTGCTGTGCCTCCCTTTTGTAGAAATGTGTGAAATGCCCAGTGACTCCAAATGGCTTTGTCMGTCCTGCCACCCCTGCAGGGCATGAAAGAGCACATTTTTCTCATTTMCTTCCAGACAGTGCAATAGCATTTGATTCTCAGCTATTCAAGGTTACAACCTGTGTGCAACCCATTGAAGAACATTTTTGTCAATCACYTTTTGATGTGTTTCCTGCTTTTAACCTTTCATTATTAAATATTCATATTAGAAAAGGTTCTGCATGCCAGCCCTTTAGCAATTTTTTTGAAGAAGAATGAGCTCAAAAAATGTAAAATCTCCTAAGAAAAAATAAAGGTTATAATTTCAGCTTACCAGCACCACTTGTACAAGAAAAATGCTGCAGATAATGCAACATGTGTGGGTGCACATTATAAGGAAAGCTGCTTRCCATAGTAGCAGTGTGTGCACGTGTGCCTGCATATTTTATCTAGATATGTCCCTTCTCACTAAGGGATTATTGCATATTAAAAAATGCACAGAAAATAAATTAGCAAATGGGTTGCCAATTCTTGGTGTAAATAAATTTATCTGCACACAAAGTGCCCTCATTTCCTTTTTTTTTTTTGGAGGGGGCGGGTGGGTGTAGAGGAGGATAATAGATAACAGCAAAGAAATTATTGAGATTCTCCCATAGCTTTTATTTATTACATGTTTTGAGATCTTTATATGGAAGATGTCCAAAAGRAACAGCCCCACATTCCCTGTTAAAGTTAATGGTTATTTCAGAGCAAATCCTTTACCACAAACTTGACTACTACCAATTATAGAACAGTAAGGGTAGTAGGAGACATAAAATACTCCATAATCATCTTCAGGTGAGCAAAATTGAATTATCCTGAAATAAATAA
This sequence comes from Alauda arvensis, assembly GCA_902810485.1. NCBI lineage: Eukaryota > Metazoa > Chordata > Aves > Passeriformes > Alaudidae > Alauda > Alauda arvensis. The sequence goes on along the minus strand of CADDXX010000877.1, from coordinate 100,068 downwards.
TGATAAATACATGTTCACCCCCAATACTGCACATGTCTTTCCTGTGTGTTGCATAAAGGTAAAACCTGACAAAGGGAAGGCCTTGTAAAATCATGGCTCAGGCCTGTTACTTCAGCTGAGCAGAAAAGGGCTATGGGAAAGTGAATTAGCAACTGAATTAGAGGTAGAAAAACAAATTATATAACCATTACATGTTCATGTTGTGCTTTATGATGGTTGGTTGACTTATGTCTGTTCTGATTTAAAACTATGTAACTGATAACCAGCCAACTGCTTTAAAAGGCTGGGGGTTTGGAATAATGCAGCTCTCCTTTGCACCTGCCTGGGGACCCTGCATCACTCTGGACCCTCAYCTCACAATGCTGTGAGGATTATCACTTATCCAAAGCCTTTTTCTCAACCCTTTCTCAGTGTGACTCCCTCAGCATGGTTAATGGCAGGCAGCCTTGGCCCCTTCACCCTGCATTTGCATGTCCTTAGCAGTGATGGAACAGTGCTTGCCATTTCCTCTCAGTGCATGCACAGGCATGGAACACCATGCAGGATAACAGCCTTATAGGGCTGAACAAGTCAGCCAACCTAAAGAGCTCCAGCCTTTAAAGTCACTTTGGAGCCACCACAAGGTTACCAGAAATAGAGGTAAATGGGTAACACAAATGCATTCCATGATGGGATTAAATAAACGGGGCCAACAAACACTTGCATTAAGAAATTTGGTTCTTGCAAGGCCAGCAGACAGTTTGGGGCTGRAAGCAAATGCTAAATTGCAAATGGTGTCCTGGCAGCAGGCAGAAGTGGGCAGGACAGCACTGCTGAGGGTGCTGCTGGTGCAGGAGTCAGTGCTCAGCACAGCAGCTGCAAGGGCACTTCTCCCTCCATGCAGGGCTCAGCCTGTGCTGCAAGAGCTGCTGGGGGCACTGGCCAGCCAGCTCACAGAGGGCAAAAACACTGCTGCTCCCCTTACAGTCTGCTCTTACRCTATTTCTGCTCTTACATTTACCAGAATCCAAGACAAGCATTAAAATCTTTTCCCATCCAGGCATTTAAAATTCAAGAGTGATCACAGAGCAGTGTATTACACAGTACAAAGACAAGGAGTTAGTGAATATTTTTCAGCACAGCAGAAGGTGGTGTGAGCTTCCCTGTGGTACCTGTGTCCCCAGCAGGAGGGACACAGGGTGAGAATACACCAACAACTGACTTTGATTATAAAGGAGCAGGTAACATTTATTAACTACTGASGATGTGTCACAGCTCAGCTGGCCTGTAGCTGGACAAAAAAATCTAGCCATAACAGAAAATCCAGCTCAGCTAAGCGAAACTTAACAAAAACTCCTTTGAAGGAGTCCAGCAGCATATAATATCTGTTGATCATCAAAACCCCTCAAAAGTCCAAGAGAAAAATCCTTACACGTGAGCTGCTGAGGATAGCACCACCATCAATTTTTCCACAGCCACAATCATGAGCATGGYCAGCACTGCCTTGAACCATGCTGGAGCAAGTTCTCTGTCCATCTGTAAGGAAACATTAACTGACTGCCTCCAGTATTTATTTGCTCATATTTGCCAGCACAAATAAACAGTCTTTTTTGACCTATCATCCAATGCTACTGTGTACAGTAAAAGCCACCACTCAGGCCACATCAAAAATATTGCCAAAATCCCAAACAATCTCTCTTATGCTGGAACAGGGTATAACAAAAGGAAGAAAATTATCCCCACATGTCATGTGTAAAGGGAAGATACCTGAGCAGGTATTAAGGCAGAGTGAACATGGCACAAGGTACCAGGGATGTAGGTCTAGAAAAGCAACCAAGCATGACTGCAGCACACAGCACTGCTCTGCTCAGTGCATATGGAGGGCATCAACAAAATCAGTAAGGGAGGAGTGGAGAAAGCAAACATCAGYCTTCTTCTGACTGCTTCTGGGTCATGATAGCAACTGGGTCATCAAGAAGCTGCAAACATGCTTCAGCAATGACTGAGAGGASCAGCAAAGACAAATCTGCAAGATCCAGGTGACCTCCAGCATTTGACTCGGATGGGAGTGAGGAGGAGAGAGATACCCACAGTCCCATGTGAGAAATGCTGCATTTCACACTCCAGGCAAGAGACTGAAAACTGCTTTGGGTGGGAAGGAGAGGCTGAGGATYGACCCAGCACCAAAAGCAAAGAGGAAATTATGAAAAGAGTGACAGGCAGTGACTCAAGCAGAGCTAGATGTATTTGTGGTCATGGATTTTTCCTTTGATTTCCAGAATCAGATTCCCACATGCTTTTCTATTAGTATATTTTTATTTTGCATTTAGAGCTTGGTAAATACCAATTYATAGCTGAAGAGCACAATTACAGGTCATGAAACAGGGCTCAGATGCCCTTCTCAGGAYTCTCTCCAGTGCATTTCCATTTTAAGTCATACACCCATTTTAGAGGCCTCCCTTTTAAAAGAGCAAGCCCATCTTATAGTTTTTTTTAATATTTTGCCAACATGCCTTTGTAGTTCAGGATAGCAACAGTGCAGTTTCACTTCATTTTTCCTCTTACTTTGACTTTCACTTTGTGTTTTCTCCTGCTACTGAAAACAATTTGTCTCGTTTTAGAGACAAGTTCAGGAGAAAATGCCCTGGAGTGAGAGCTTCCTCTAAAGAAAAAGGGTTTCAGCAATCCCTTTTCTGCCAGKGAGGAAATGAATACCAGTGGGTGAAAATGAAAAAAACCCACTGTTTATTGACAAACAAAATGCTTGTATAGCACAGGGAAAAGAGTTTAAAAATGCTAGATATTGAACCACCAGMACCTTACCTACACCCTTCCCCCTGCACACACACACACCCACAGCAGAACAAAAAACTCAAAACAAAGTCAGCATAGCCTAAATTCCTAACAGACTGTAAAAATTATACCTCATATTTACTAAATGATTTCTGCATCATTACTCCTGCCCTTAATGCCCCATTGAGGTCGATGAGAGCTGAGGACACAGCAGTTTGCAGGAACTGCTGCTGTTCTGTAAGGTTTTGTAAGATGCAGGATACATCTGTTCAGCATGGAAAATGTCAGCATGGTTTTATTGGGCACAGGTCCAGTGACTTAATGGGCTTAAAAGTGGAGTGAAAGGTTGTGCCCAAGTGGACCATGCTCCTTTCTGGAGGTGTGAATCAGAGGGAAAAGCTTCCTGCCCTGACCTGCCCACAGCCACAGAAGTGGAATAGAAAATGGACAAAAGCAAGGTACAAAGCCTTCATCCCCTTGTCCACACAGAGATTGCAGGTGAGTCCTGACCCTCATTTAAAACCACAGGGACAAAGCAGATCAGGGGCTTCTCCTCTCCCTAAGCTCAGCAAGGTAAGCTGTTTTATCCCAGCCTCTTGCTAAAAACCTGTAATGAATTTCCTGACAACTTAATTCACGTGTGTTCAACCCT